>JAULBU010035830.1:0-15514 GCA_032358235.1 Odonthalia washingtoniensis
ATGCGGCAGTGGAATCAGTGGTTGAGCCGTCGTAGGAAGCAGGCCATGATGAATCATCCTGATGGAATGGAGTGCGTGAGGAACGTGTGTAGTCATGAGCGACTGTACAAAGGTTTATGTGGTACGGTGATGAAGATAAATCAGTTGGCGCAGCTGTATGACGAATGAAAACTGTTCCATCCTCTCCGTTGAAGAATAGTCTGCGATGTAGTTCGTCGTCTGTATGTGTCTGTAACTCTGCGAAGAACCGTGAGAGTTGTGTGGGCGTTGGTACTCTTTCAAGGATGCGTGTTCCGTGACGGTTGACAGCGATTTGAAGACTTGACAAGACGGATTCATCCACCAGAGGATGGTAGGTGCCGTTGCTGGTAGACATGATGATTGAAAGCGACGGCGTTGAAGCGGTGGTTGGATGAGCCAGTTTTGGGAGCCGGTAGAAAAGTTGGGAGCTTGACTTCGAATTTTAATTCATGTTTAAAAACGTCCAACTAGGATGCCAGGGTCAGCCAGAGCCATGGTTTAAGGAAAAGGGGGCTGTTATTCATTTATTTTTAGAGTACAAAGACGCCAGGAGGGGGGTCCGGACAACGAAGCATGTACTGTCCTACTGTATTGTCACCTAGTACCAGTACATTCTGTAAGCAGCGCACACTTAACGCACTAAATTTTAATTTTTAAACAAATTTTGTCGTTAAATGTGATAATTTAAGAGATGGTTTTTGTAAGTTGAGGTACGTGTATAGTGGGTGGAAGTTTTTCCCTAACCCATGTCTGTAGGTTCCAGCCTAAAGCTGA
The DNA here is from genome assembly GCA_032358235.1 of Odonthalia washingtoniensis. Lineage (NCBI taxonomy): Eukaryota > Rhodophyta > Florideophyceae > Ceramiales > Rhodomelaceae > Odonthalia > Odonthalia washingtoniensis. Next base: position 796 of record JAULBU010035830.1, read on the forward strand.
GTACCATCCCATTGTGGTCTCCGGTCTCCAGTCTCCTGATTTTCTCTACTTTCTGATGCTTTTTTTATTTTAAAAAACACTGTTAAGGATTGGAATGACATTAAATGTCCCTGAAATTTTTCACATTGTGAAGAATGTGCAACGTGTCAGTCGTGTCTGTGTCTACCAGACTCGAGACCTGTTGACTGACAGAAAAATCTCATAAAGAGGAGAGGTATGAGATAGGTTGAAAAAAATAATTAAGAGAGAGAAAATAAAAAAATCAGTAAAGTTTAAAAATATCTAATTGCCATGTGCGTAAAACAGATCTTGATTCTGATTAGCTTGGTACATACATACATATTATGTATGTTCCAAGCTAATTAGAATCAAGAACTGATATGATATTATTATATCAGAGTTCCATTTTTTGTTGTTGTTACAGTATGTATGTACGTAAAGATCAATTTTCGTGTCTATTAAGTCTGCAGCGACTGTGTTGTGATAGCCAAGTATTATGGTATCTTATGTTAGCATAAGATGTGCTGTCGTTGGGAGGGGAAATCTATATTGCTATTTCTTTGGATCGTGAAGGAAGAATATTACAAGCAAAATGAAAAGAGGCTGACTGGAGTGAAACGGAGAAAGTCTCACTAAAAGGGTTACTGTGCGATATCCCTACTGTAGGTCTCAAATGTACTATTAAGAGTGCAAAACCGTGGCAAGACCGTAGTTCAGCGGTCATTATTTTTTTCTGCCCATCTTCAGATATGTCATAGAGGAGAGTGCCTTTGATCATCTGACGAAGTTTCAAAAGAAATGGTTGTTTTTTTTGTGCCTGGGGTTGGTCTACATGTTGGTCACTTTTAGGGTCGGAAAAAGTGGAATTACATTTAATGTACTACTACTGAAGGCGTACATTTGAATTTATTTTTTGGGGGTTTTTGAAGGGCCAAAAAACTTTAAAAAAAAAACTTAAAATGCAGCATCTCTCGGCTTCAACTGTTTTGACTCATGCCAAACACTCCAGCAACTTTTTCTATTTCCAGGATGGACTCTAGCACATAGATGCACATCACATGACTCACATTTAAAAGAAGTTCTCCTTCGCTTCGAACCATCAGCTCCACTTTCACACGAACAGCAGTGCTTAGAAATCCCTGAAAGTTGGTTCTGAGGGTGCTTTGTACCCTTTGGCCTCAATTTTCATCCTTCTTCAGAATTGAAGAAGATTATTCGTTTTTCCATTCTTTCCCGTGCTGTTTATACCAACCGACGCTATTCTTGATTAGATACCACGTCTTCTTCGCCGCTCGGTGAATCATTGTAACCAAGCATATCAAATTTATCTACATGTACTCGTATCTCTTGCGATGCGTCTAATGTAAAATCATCTAGTGAATGTAGATGATTCAGTGAATCTCTATAACTATCAATACCAACGACGAACGATTCCTTTGTTTGCACAAGATGTTCCTTCTGAACAATTCTCCATGCTATAAATGCATTTATGGCAACCGTTTTCAACGTCTGGGTATTATAATGACGATTATTTACGCCATACGTGGAGGAATGTGTTCATGCGGCATGCTGTAAGCAAACATGAGTTTTATGTTTTGTTTATTATAATGAGTATTTACTGTTGGAATGACGATGGGTTGACCTGCCCGCCGCAGGCGCCTAAAAATCGAGGGGCTTACCGTAAAAATGACACCAACTACATCTCACAGTGGAATTCGTTGAGTCAATCAAAATCAATAAAACAAATCAATCAATCAACAAAAATCAGTCAAAAAGTACAGTTGGTCAAAATTCAATCCAGCCCGAAAAATCGAGGGCGAGATGTAAGTATTTGCTTACCGTTACTGTAAGTAATGCTTACATGTAGAGGAGCGTAAAATATTTCTAGCTTGGGCAGAACCATCAAACCCACCTTTCGTTTTTGAGTACAAGGTCTATACTCCATTTTTAAAATGCTTTAGAGGCGGGAAAGGGCCGTTCTCCTTCACATGACCATTTACCAATTGCCAAAATGGCAAGCGAGTCTGAATAGTAGTAAGCAGATATTTATCTAGTAAAGTCGGGGTGGAAATCTGTGAGGTATGTGCCGAAACAATTGCAGGCTCTGCAGCCTCATTCAACAGATCCCTGCATAACAATAAAACATCTTGAGGACATTTAACTACAACTACAACCATGACAGAAACTTCAGAAGCAGCCACATAGATTACATAATTTACACTTAATGTATAAAATTGGTGTATCATTTGACCTATGTGTTCCTTTGGTATGTAATGTTTAAATTTGAGATCACCAATAGTGCACTAAATCCATGCTTGCCTTATGTAAAACGGGATCTAAACTTAAATATGCGACACTTGTCTTTATTTCGACGGATGCGAGCTTATTTTCACCATCATTTTCTTCAAAAAGATCTGTTGCATATATTAATACATTACCATCAGGAGAGCAACCAATCCAATGTTATCCTTTCTTAGTCAGCATATCCACTGCGTATAACAAATTGATAATGGGTATTCTATTTAAATATTTCATAACATCTGCTTCATTTACAGTTCCTTGCATAATCTGTTCTGTTGATCTCGAGGAATTAAGCCAACTATTGACCAGTGATTTCAATAATTCATCACCACTAACATCTTCCCCTACATTAATTGATAGTTCTATACCAACTTCTTCCATTAACTCATTTTTGCAAGTAGCATTCTCCCAGCTATTCCACCAGTGATCCGAAATTGACATAATAAAAACCAATCAGCACAACGCTGACCGATTGTTTGCATCACACCATTCTGACAACAGTTGTTCCATTGTATCCCTATCGTGAACACAACCTTCTAAAAAAATTCCCCATTCTCATTTCTTCTACTAAACAACGTCTCCCGTATTGAAATGGAATGTGGGACAGCAATCCATTTTGTTGAGTTATTCGTAATAGTAGAAGGTACGCTGTAAATAAACCTTACAATGTTACTAAACTGTCAAGTTTCCTGCTCCCTGACAGCAATATCACACGTAGTCGCTCGCTCTACCCCATTTCTTAAAGAAATTGATTTCTTTGCAATAAATGCAGCAGGTCCACTTTCCGTTCCATCTTCTATAATAAATTGGCGACGATGATCTAAACTGGTTGATGTTGACACAGATGTAAAAGTATCATTTACTTCAGTTGATATAGAAAGTGGCTGATCATCCGCACTGACTTCGTCATCAGTTATGTCAACGTCTACATCATCATCATCGTGTCTCGTTGCACTAAGGAACGATATTCCAACAAATAGATGGCACCTTAATAGATGTTGAGGCATTATGAGCATTGTACCAATTCCCATTTTCATGAAACTTTTCCCCATTTCAAGACTGCCATGACCCTGATCGGCCGTTACTATTAGTCCATGTAGTGAACTTTTCCCTTCCTTTAACCAATACTTTAAGCAATGCTTGGCATCTATTGATTGCGGTTTCTGCCTTCGGCTAAATATGACCACAAGAGTCACTCTAAACAACTCATCAGCGACAAAATCTGCACAGTGGCCCTCCCTGTCCAACTTTTGTATACTCAATATCTTCAGCTGGTTATCAGTGGATCGGGTGCCATACAAATCGTCGTCCAACGTGACGAAAGTATGTACGGGAATTAAAAATAATTTTCTTATCATTTCATAGCGAGTTTCTCAAACCTTGCAAGATTCTGACCGTGATCCCTCTGTGATCTCCTCGTAAAATCCCATACATCACCTCTACCGGTTGGATAATAACCTAGGATATGTCGACTTATAAACTTTACCCTCCCAGGGGCCAGTACGCTACATCCCAAAATTGACAACATGCCAATAGTTCTGTCAAGACTCAATCCAGTCAAGTTTGAGCTTAGCGAGATGACTAAAAAACGATACATGTCACTCATCACTCATTCTGATTTTCACCTCGCCCATTGGGTGTAACGCTATTTTTTTCATTCAACCACAGTCTACATTGATCTAAGGCAGGGTTTATTAACAAAACAATGAATCCTGCCCTTGAATTCGTAGTCTCGCATGCACGGCTTTTTTGTCAATCTGTATAATTGCGGAAGAACAAAAGGACAAGCTCGCTCACAAATAACGCGTGAAGCAAATTCTTGTTCCATAATAAGTTCTTGACCGTCAGTTGATGACAAAATACTTCCTTTTGGTGGTCTATACTTCTTTTGGTTGCAGTTCCATGAATATGAGAGGCTCCTCTTCCACCTCTTCCCGGTCTTCCACTATGCGGACGTCCTCTACTATTCTCTGTAGCTCTTCTCCTTGCTATTCCTCTTTGAATTGGTGTCGGTGTCGTTTGGATGGCGTTTTTGTTAATTTTTTGAGAAACGGAATGGTTGATTGGCCGATTGAACGGTTGGTACGTTGCTTGGGAGGTTGGTTGAAACGGTACTTGAGGCGTTTGTTGAGACGTTTGTTGAGACACTAGTTGTGACGCCGGTTGAGATACGGATTGAGACACGGGTTGGGAAGTCCGTTGAGAGGTTGATTCATCACAGTAGTCATCCATTGTACGAATAGGAACGTCAGCTGTGTCGTCGGAATCGCATTCTTCTGACATTTCGTTGAAGTTTCAGACTATGGAAAACCTTTCTACTATGCCGTTTTTGCACAAAAATGAACTCACGGCCATGAAAAGGGGAGATGACATGAAAATTAAATTAGATTTCAGATAATTTCGATGTCAACGTAATTTTTTGTCTATTTTGACTACTGAAAATCTGGAAGAATCGTTGGGACCTCTACATTGTTGTGATGGAATTTATTTTTTACGTACAGCTCTGTTATAGAAGGTTTGCCGTTTACGAAAGGGGCTTATTTGGGGGTCAAATGTACTCTTCATAGTACATTTGAGCAATTTCAATTTTTCGGAAAACCCCAAATGTTCTATTAAGAGTACATTCATACACTGGGGATATAGGAGATATAGAGTAGGAAATAATTAAATTGGAAGTCGTCCTCGAGAAACCTCGATTGCATCGGTATTACTGAACTATTAATCAATAATGGTCAAGGCTTTCATCAAGTAATACGAACGCTACACTACGTAATCTAGACAACTTCGGCGTGCGTATATATACGTGTATAATATAATCTTGCGGTGGCGATCCCGATACTATAACGAATTCAATATCATTACCGTACGAGTACGGATATCAGATGACTATTACGACTGTGTAAAAGAGAGCATGCCCGCGGCACAATTTTATGTTACAGATGTTAGAACACATGTGCTGAAAGGTCTGAGTAGGCACACGTGTATATCGTAGGTGGAACATTGGTTCTTGCAAGGATCCAAGTTATCCATTCTACTGTATATGTTCTAATTACTGTGGGTAATACAGTTCGTCAAAGAAGTATCTTATGTTGAATTCATCATTGAGTGCTATCGAAGAGCTATTTGAGTTACAAAAGCTGGTAGACGTTTTTCTATTTGTAGCATAGGGGATAAGCTTGTTGTTTCTCGGCATAGTCCGGATTGGTTAGTAGTGGAGTAGTTCGGGCGTTTTCGCCAGTCACACCAGCTAATGTTAGTATGACAATAAGCCAATAATTGGAATTGGCTATGACATGTGCATGAATAATTTTTCAAAATGCGTGATTTTCCAATTAAGAAATTGTTCTGGTTTTCCTAATCGTCTAATGTTGTACTTAACTTTAATAATTACATGAAATTAGTCGATGTAGCATCGAGGAGGAAATATAAGATGATAGTGGACAAGATGATGATGATGTATTATGTTTACGAGATTTTCTTATAGAATAGACAGGTTTCGTTTCGCATTGCTTGAGTTTGATTTTACAATATGCTCTGATAGTCCCCTCAAAGTAGCCAAATGGTACTGAGACGGAACTGTGGAGGTTGAGGCGAAAGATTCTGTATTTAAATTTTTGTTTGAGAGCTCAGTTTGATCCTTGTGGATGTTTGAAGTATATATACTGGGATATTAGCCGAGTTCGTTAGTAAATGAGGAAATATGTTAAACGTGTCTACTTTTAGATTATTACGGGCTGCTAGAGCGCATATTAATTACTTTTGAATCGATCTGCTATCTCGGTAGTAGCCTGTTATGTGGCCAAGTGAATTTATTTTTACTTCGTATAATCCCAATTGCACACCTGGCCTTGCACTGAGTGGAACATGGATGGTTTACGGATGATGGTTCGTGTAAGGTATCCATGGTATTTATTTTTTACGGTCAAGTTAATAATCTCAGCACAATGCTCATCGGCCTATAATGAGCTGTCGAAATATAGTTGTGCATGCTGTAGTGATGGAGATGGTGAAGTGTCGATGTAAATATGAACTGGTGCGGGTTGTTTGTATGTTTAGAAGGTAAGTTTTGTTACTGTGAAGGAAGAAGATGAATTTACGGGATCAAGACACGATTCAAAGTTCTGGAAATTTTCGGGGAGAATATTTTCACATATCTGAGTGTGGCGTTTTATTAATGTGCTTTTTATATATCTGATACCGATAAATATATGACTGAATTGACAAATGGACGTAGTTGCTTTTTAGGTGACGGTACTAATGCGGTGCCTTATTGTCCGAAAGTTATGATCTTGGTTGGTATGAGAGTGTACTGAAACCAGTTTTGGACTGGGAATTTATTTGTTGCGGAGCAGTGAAGATGACTGTCTTTAATACGTCAGTGACGGCGTTCGAAAAACATTTTGAGGAAGGTTGGCGCGTGACAGATTGGACGGGTAGAGTTGTAGATCATTCGATGAACTAGATCTGGTAAGCTGTTTTCAATTGGGTGGGTATTATCGTGCTAATCTGTACTTACTTATTTTTCTAATATATATCATGGTCAGTGTTTTCAGGTGAATTATTTCGCATTGTCTGAAATAACTATGAAGGGGTACTTCTGTTGTGTGTTGTCTGCTACTCGGAGTGCATATGTAATGTATTATATCGCACCTTTTAGTATAATGGTCAGAATGTAAAGTTCTTAACAATACCCTACATAGAGAATGGTGAACGGTGTATTGTTTCCGTCATTGTTCTGCCAATGGAGTCTTCGCTATTAATGTTCATCATTCTCCTATTTTAATGATATGTCGTTGCACGGTGAGATTCTGCAAATTGGATTCCATCTTTTCATGCGCTACACTTGTAGTAGGTGATATATTATGTGTTTGGAACCTGGATGTTGCTGTAGGGTGTTGAGATGTATTGAAGGGATATGATTGAAGTGAAATTTTAGGTACTGTGATAGAGTTGGTTGCCCATATCTGATGTTCTGGTAAATTATTTGGAGTTGAAGGCTGTATGAATGGATCTAGAATAGGGGGATATGGGTGTGAATTAATTGTGGACCGTTCTGTTGAATTCTGAACGTGATTTTGTGTGGTATTAGGTGATTATTGTGTAGCGGAGGAAATGGACATCTTCGGAGATGCTATCCTGATGTGGGAAGTTGCGGGTTCTATCTAGTTACGAATTATCGAAACATTAAAGCTAGAGTATGGACATTGTGAATTATATGTGGTCGTGCTAGTTTGTGGAAAGTAATGTTCTGGGAAATTATTACATGAGGACAGTCTGGAAGGGTGGTAAATGTATGTCCTGTGCTCCCTGTTGTGGCGTTGGATTAAATTTGGTAATAGGAACGCTATCTGACGACGACGCCGTATTCGGAAAATTGGGATTGGTTTCGGTCTTAGGTATGTAATGTGACATAAATATATATTTTCGTGAATAATCTTAGAATACTGCCTATCCTGACCAATCGCGAACAGTTTTGATTGAATGATATCATAAAATGGTGACATGAAGGACGAGTATCCCACCATCTTAAAAGTTCGACACGAAGTGCCTAGGATGGATGCGTTATCGTGAAGGCAAGCATTACATATATACATGCAAGATCGTTACCATATATGATAGCGTTAGAAGTGGTTGGTGGTGACGGAATACTGTAGGAAAAGTTAGTATCATAAAGGCCTGCTGAGTAACGCACGATCTCCCTTGCTACTAAAATTCATGTCTATCTGCTGCCTGACTGTCTGTCTGTATACAATGTAGAGTTTGTATCAACTTTTGTTCATATTGCTCCTATTGTCTCACACACTTTAAGCGTGGCGAAACATTTATATTTAGCTCATGGGTGATTGTAATGTATCACGCGATACGTACTGCACCTATGCCGACACAGCTGCACAAGTCGCCATGTGTTACACAAACTCTCACCGCCGTCCGAGCACGCACGGGCGATGCATACAAGAGGCATCCCTGATACATGCTGGGACACGCTGAACCATGCGAAGGTAGCTGTGCAGATCCGACCTTCACCGAAACGGCTTCACACTCTCTTTCAATAAAGACACGTCCCACGCCCGTTTCTCTGTTCACGTTGCCCCACGTCACCTTTCACTGGTTTTCCAGCACGATTAAGACACAACCCGCCAAGAGCTCAAACGATCTCAACTAAATTTTCAATTTTCTCAAGATCCTTCGTTGACCCGCGCGATTCCGATTCAAATCCTCCCTTTTGGTAACGAATACTTCTTCCTCTAGTTAGACAATATGACTGCTTCACCCACCTCACCTAACAGACCATCAACTCGAGCCCAGGGAGCCCGTCTTTCAAGACCGCAATCGAACGCTGACCGTATGCTCCGTACGGATACAGTGATAAGCACTCCCTTACGCTACGATGCAGGTGCGACTGCAATAAAGATAGAGGCAAGACCCTAACGCTCTGGCCGAACCACGGGTACACATCCAGCTACATCCAACCATCCCCCACCAGAGTAGCTGTACACTACCCCTGCACGACCACCCACAGGTGCGCGGCCTAACAACCCGCCACGAACCGTACCAGTTTTAGGAGACTATGACTCCTCTGGTCAACACGGCCCCCTCCCTCCGGTTGATACCGCGCTAAACTTCTACCACTATACCGACCCGGCGACCGAACTCGTCATTCCCTCCATTAAAATGATCCGTCTGGTCAGTCCACTTTTTCAACAGCCCTCTACTTTCGTACTTATAAACTGGGTTAACGATCTTCCGTTTACGACGATCAAGTCGCACAGAATATGTACGGAAACACTCGACGAATGGAAAGCCAACTGAATATCCATCACTTCGACGGCTCGAACCCAGTTCGCATCTTGGCATTCCTACATCATTTCCTTTCGGCTTGCGATTCAACTCGGGTACATGAAGGTGCCTCCGTGTCGTTTTCCTCCAGCTTCACGCGCGGATCCGTTCTGGATAACCATCAACTACGCCTTGAAACTGGTGTACAACGAACTTCTTATCGGTCTTCTCTACTGTCCAATTACCCTGTGGTTGTTTACTACCTTCTTCCCACCTACGCAACTGATGATATTTTACCCACTGCAGAATCCGATATCACCTCCTCTCAGCAGCTACCAACCGATTCAACCGGCACGTACGCAACCACTTTGGAACGAATGGCGTTCCGTTGCGGTAATTTATTCACATCGGAAAGGGTCATTTCCATATTTTTGGAGGGCATCCATCCGCACCTCCGCAACAGTATGCTATCCTACCGTTCGTAACACCCCCGAGCCGGCGTCCATGCTCTGGCGCTACATGCCCACTCTTTGGAAACGTTGACCTCCAAAGGCCCAGCCGCCTCATTACTGTTTCAATATGGACTGTTGGTCTTGTCTTCAGCTCCGACTTCTGTATGCACTTTGGGAGATGCAGAGACCCCAACTGTTCCGGACGTATTCACAGCAGCAATGCGGCATGACAACCTCAATGATTCCTCAATGATGGACAGAGAATCCTTCTGCCGAATTTGCTACGAGGAACACTACCACGTCACTTCCAAGTGCCCGTTCCCAGAGATAACCAGGGTCCGCTTGTATCTATTCAAGCGCAACCAGAACTTTCGTCACTTTCAGATCATCTCGGCTCTCCGTGGTATGGGTCGTCGAGGTCGTAATACACACTCCTCCAGAACTCCATCTACTCCGATCGCCGCAGTCACTCATGTTCCGTCTTCGGTCGCTCCAGGTACCACCATCACACCAACGAGTTCGGAAAACGTCTAGGGGATTCAACTAGGTAACCGACTCCCCTGGCTGACAACAGCCCCGCTCCAACGACCAGCCCTATACCGTCTCCGATTTACGCGACTACATGCACTCAACCACCCCGTTTCTCTGCACCATCCCCCGCTCCGTATTATACTGTGGCCCTAATATCCGATCTGGATTCAATTTTCAACCAAAGCAACTACAAGGTATGCCTCGCAATGAGTATCACGCCCATTCATCAAACTACGTTGAACGCGGTCATTGATACCGGGGCCGATCCGAACCTCATTCGCATGGACCAGATCCAGCCTACTTGGAAAGTCCACACCCAACCCCCACCTACTCGGACCCTTCGCATGGCTGCAAAAACTCCCATACCGGTTGTCGGAATAATCAAACTGTTTACACTACTTGGTGACTTGCGAACCCGTGTCTGGTGTCGGGTTGTCGATACGTTAGCCGTCTCCTTGCTTCTTGGCACCTATTTTACCGACCGGTTTGTACGAAACATTTCTTTCTTCAAGAGAGCAATTCTGCCGTACCATTCCGCTCCGTTACCAATACTCAACGTAACTCCTGCTTCATCCATTTCTGTCCCTTCTCTAGCAATTAATACCGCCGCACAGACAACAACCACAGACAGTACGAATTTTTCCCAGACGGATTTTGGCACCCCCATCCATCTAACTCGGCAGCTGGTTTTCCAACCTCATCATCAATCCGACGTTCTCGTACGCTCCAACTTCTGCGGTTTGGCCTCAATCAACGTCTCACCCGCCTTTACTGAGAAAAAACTTGTCATCGCCGCTAAAGATATCGTCTACATCAACCCTAATCGGCCTTTCTACATCACGATTTGCAACCTCTCTTCCGCTCCGCTTCACATTCAGAAACACACGAAGATCGCCCTTGTCTCCCGCCCCCCGGCTGATATCCTCAACTCCCGTGACACCGAACGAGCCGCTATGAAAAAGGACTTGCTCATCGACTCTTCTTTTGAGAACGATGTGAACATGGCCGCGTCCTCCGCATCTACGGACCCGATCAGGGCAATATTCGAAATGCATACTGCTATACGGAAGAGTGATGACTATTTCCAATCAACTGACTGGCTTACTCACTTGCAAGTTGGAGACAGGTTGAAAAATCATTACTTAGAATTACTACAAGCGACCACTCCATTCCATAAAATGTTTGATGGCCCCCTCTGCACGATCTCCTCAACCTAACATCGGATTGACTTGGTTCCGGACGCAAAACCAGTCTTTCAGATGTCGTACGGCGCCGGACCATCTAAACGAGAAACTAGGCGGGCCAAAGTGGAGCGAATTGCTAAAATTCTATGTGATCGAACCAGTTAACACAGAGTGGACTTTCCCCGTGGTTTTCGATATCAAGAAAGATGGATCACTTCGCTTCTGTATCAACTATCTCCGCTTGAATGTCGTAACGGTTAAAGATTATTACCCCATCTCTAGAATGGATGAATGCATCGACTCCTTAGGCGATCCCAGGATTTTAAGAACCGTTGACTGCAACTCTGGCTACTGGCAAGTCCCTGTCGCCGAATCTGAATGCGATAAAACAGCCTTCGTCAGCCATCAAGGCCTCTACCCCTTCAAAAGAATGCCGTTCGGGTTGAAAAACGACCTGGTATATTTCAGCGTGCGATAGACATCATATTATCATCCGTGCGGTGGCAATCAGCCTTAGTTTATCTCGATAACATTGTCATATTTTTATCCGACATCGACAGTCACCTAAAGCATGTGACAAACATTCTGCAGTTATTATCCGATGCTGGCTTATCAATCAACCTAAAGAAGTCGTTCTTCTTAAAAACATCCGTGGAATATTTGGGACATGTCATCAACCCAGGCAAGCTCAGTGTCGCTTCCAAGACCATTGCAGCCATAAAATGCATGCAACCCCGGTCAACGGCTACCCAACTCCGCAGATTCCTCAGCCTCTGCAACGTCTATCGCCGATTCGTCCCGAATTTTGCACGATTGGCATCCCCTCTTATACGAATGTTAAGAAAGGGGGAGCCCACAAAATTCTCAAGACTTTTCGAATCATAAATGGAAGCCTTCCGCAACCTTGAGTAAAAGCTACAATCACCCCCGGTTTTGGCTCTGCCCCACATTGGAGCCCACTACATGGTTGACACTGATTCCCGTGACAACCAGATTGGATGCGTCCTCATGCAGCATCAACTGGACGACAGGACTCTCAAACCGATCGGATATTGTCACGTACGTTGAAAGAAGCGGAAAGGAACTACAACACAACCCACCGCGAATTCCTCGCCATTCTTTTGGCTGTACTGCTCCTTGGCCCCTACCTTGAAGGTACGCATTTCACCATTCGTACTGACCACGACTCCCTTCGGTGGATCATGACATTTTCAACTGCCATTGGATGCTTACAACTCTGGCGCCTTCTCCTCATGTAGAAAAACTTCGAAGTCCTCCGCCGTCCTGCTTCACGACACCACGCTCCAGACCCCTTATCGCGCCTGCCTATAACCGTAACGGATATATCCGCATTGGACGACGATACCCCCGTCATGTGTATTCACTAATGCTCCGCCTCTGCACCACTATTCGTTGCCTTGGACATTATCGCGTTACCTTCAGCCACAGCCAATTCCTAATCCCCGTAACAGAAAGTCTTTCTTACCGAATCTTCGGACCTGTACAATCCCGTTTCCCAAGACGAACTAATCCGAGAGCATACTACCGATTAGGAATGCAAAACATTATTATAAATTGTGTACAAGCCTGGATCGCTATTTTTATTGACCGCTACGGTTTTCCCACTCGCCATTCTAAGATCGACGGTGCTCGTCAATGCGTCGTACCCAAGTCTCTGGTAGATCGATTTTTATATCTGTCACATTTTCCAAAATCGGCTGGTCACCCCGGCGTTAATCGCATGTACGATACACTCCATTGGGATTTCTACTGGCACAACATACGAAATGACGTCTGCCAAAAAGTTCAAGAATGTCGCTCATGTGCTAAAGTGCGTGTCTCGCTGTACCAACATCAACATCAGCTTCAATTGTTTCAACCGAACGGACCATTGGAATTCGTGGCTATGAACATCCTTGGTCCACTGCCCAAGACCGCACACGTGAATTGCTTCGTCCTTGTTATCACCGATCCGTATACCAAGTTGACAAAATCCATCCCCTTGGCCAAGAAAACCGCATCCGTCACGGCAAACGCTTTCCTCTTCCACTGGATTTACAATTTTTGAATTCCTGACTACCTCCTAACCGATAATGGTTAGAACTTCATAGCTAAGTTCTTTCTTACAGTCTATACTGCCCTTGGCGTTCGACATTTCTTCACCTCCGCTTTCCATCCTCAAAATAATGGTCAAGCCGAACGGTACAACCGAACCATCGCTAACCTGACTTCGACAATATGTAACTGAACACCAAACTGATTGGGATGATTACATAGAGCCTCTCACCTACGCCTACAAGAGTCAAATACACCGTGCTACTGGTATGACTCCCTTCTCGCTCTGCTTATCACGACACAATCCTAATCCTGTTTTCTTGTCCCCTCGTCTAACACCGCATTGGATACTCCTTTTTCAATTCCTGCCTCAACCCACACAACAAAGATTCGCATCGTGGACCAACTTCAACAAATGCTAACCGACACGGACGCAAATCTGCGATTTGCCCAAGCGAACTATAAGAAATACTTCGACAAAACCGTTCGGATCAAGCACCTGTTTGCCCCAGGAGACGAATTTTTTGTAAACCGTACCCGCGCAAAAATTCAACAAAAAACCGCTACAGATAGTAATTGAGAAAAGTACCAGAACCAGACTGGTACTGTCAACAAACTCTTACCTAAATCCGTTGATCGTTACACCATCCTTCGTGTCACCCCTACCAACGCAGTCATCGACGATAGCAATGGCGAGCTCAAGCTCTCAATTGATAGATGCACCAAAGCACCGCCAGCGGATCCAGCCTTACCACCACGGCAACCCACCCTGCCGCATATGGATGGAATCACAAAACCGCTTTGCGATGAAAACGATACCAACCGCGACGAAACACCGATTACGGATAACATTGAAAAGCTACTTCAACCTACTATGGACCGCATCGCCTCCTACTGTTACAACGGTACTGATATGACATATTAGACTATACAATCTGATGGCTCCAGCCGCAGCGGCTTAATGCTCTCTCAACTGAACACTACTTTGGTGACTAACTACTGGAAAGAAACGACCTGTACTCGGAATACAAAGAAGCGAGGACGGAAATCTGGTACGTCTACTGGCAAGTAAGCGGAAAAAATCACCCCAACGGCAAAAGAGACTAACTTTAACGCTTTTACGCTTTTTCCTATTTTATGACTGCTCCTTTTTCGAATCCGTGGCATTACATTCGGGAACGCGGAACCATCTTCCGACCAATTTCGATACATCATCAACACGGTCGGGCCCTCAATTTGGCTAAGCCGGTCAAGATTCAATCTTGGACGACAAATTTTACCCTTTTATAGTGGACTGTTATATTTCCGATACCGGACTGTGAAATAGTGCTAATGCTGGCCCGTTCGAATCCCGTGGTAATGATTTTTTTCTCTTTCTATCCCTACTATACCTTTCCAACTGTGGCTCTTCACGTTCCG
>JAULBU010035841.1:0-15511 GCA_032358235.1 Odonthalia washingtoniensis
CAGTAGCTCTGGAGGCTATTAATGGTACCGAAATTTGGATTTGGGCAGCTAATTTGGGCAGTAGAGGTAGTCTGAACGACATCAACATGATTGATACCTCCAAGATTGTGGAATGGATCATCTACGGCACAATGCTTCCAGATTTTGCGTATAAAATTAACGGACGGGAGTGAACATTATGCTACTCTAATGTGGCCGGAATCAATACAATCTGGACCATCTTTGTGAAGACAATTACTGGCTCTACAGTTCCAAAGCACAGAGACTTTTCAGGTGCTCAAAAGGCCTTTAGAAAATATGTGGAGCGTGATTTTGGGGTTTTAATATCAAGACGGCACATGTTGAAATCTCCTTCTCGATTTATGAACAGAGGATTAATGTTTACAACAATGAAGGATGAAATAATTTTATACAAATGGTAGTAGAGTTGCGTCGAGATAGCTACGAAAGTGAGTTGTGGGGGCTTGCACCCACAGCAGTTGGAAGAGGTATGGTAGTGGATAGTGGTGGAATTGAAAAGAAATTCCAGCGGGTATCGAGACGTCCCGAAATGTCTCCATCTCAATGGGCTACTGAAGTAGTCAGACGTGGAAAAAAATGACTGACGAAGCGGAAAACTTCAATTTGAAGGCAGATATAATTGAGCACGTTTGGGAGCACTGCAATTAGTAATATATCACTTTGAATCCCCCTGAATTCTTTCCACAACATCAGTCCGATTCCTCCATAGACCCATTCTCCGCTTCCACCTCTTTCTGAGAGCGACGATAGTATTTGCGGCACATTGTGCGAATGTACTTGTCGCGGTTCTTCTTGTATTCATCCGTCTCACATGGAGCTGGAGACATAACACACAAGGCATGTTTCTCCTCAAATAAATCTACCCTTCGTTCCATGGATTTAGCAATTGCCTCTTCAGTCTTTGCCTTACGTAATGCAAGTAGTTTCACATCTATATCCAACTTTGCTGCTCTCAGGCCGACGTTCCCCCCGTGAAATTATTGCTGAATCATCCGTAGACAACACATTTTCATTGATATTGTTCTGTCCCGAAACGTCCGCTGAATGCGAGTTTTCGGGTTGAGTAGTCTTTCAGTTACTTAGTTCCGTTTTGTGTTTGATTCTCACGTGCTTCATGTAAGGCGGGAATTTCAGCAGACATATCATTATCCGGTGTATTCCGAAATTTTGGGTGGATGCGAAGCACGTTGTAGGCGAGATGATTCATCTATGTGCCGTGTGCAAGATACTTGAAGTCATATGACATCTTTGATCTTTTTCCTACATGTATGTCTATCGCCATTTACAGAATTTGATCTAAAGTGATGCCCGTTGGACATGATATGTTGAAGGTGCGAAGGCAGCGCCGAAACTCTTCAACAACCGCAAACACCTACCCTATTTTGACTTTACGAGACTTTTCCGAGCACGTCTCGTACGTTCGTTTGCCATCCTTGTCTTTTGGCGAGCGAGAGAAGAACTCTCGATGAAGAGTGAGTTTGAGACGGGCTACACTCTGGTCGATTCCGAAAACTGGATCCTCAGAGGCAGCCATCCAGTCTGATGCGAGTTAACCCGGAGACCTCGTATCAGCTCGGGCCTAGTTCTTGCGGGCATCAAGTTGCGCCTCGTCCCATTTTAGTTGAAATGATGCGTCATGTGGTTCTGCCCGTGTGCGTCATCTGCCTAAAAAGAGAGGAAAAACAATTGGGTCGACCGATAAAACCGGCCAGCGGTGGTGTAGGACTGTAAATGTGTAGCTTTCTACGATGTAGGAAGGTTTAAGTTGTAGTTCGAGTGCCTTTCTGATACCGACGTATACGTATTTTTTTGAATTATATAGAATGTTTCGTCCCTCAATTACATATGTAGGCAACTTGCCCTCCTTTGGATTGTGGTACTGTTCTTTTCCGGCGAAAGGGCAGGTTTGCACTGTAATTTCATGCAGTCTAAGCATCCCCTACACCCCTTGAATCCTGCTTCATTGTAATCAATCTCAATTTCCATCATTTATGTTTTTGAAGGACGCCGATTCAGGTACATATCCCCGTATTGCGATTTCATGTCCTACAAAAATTTAATAAAGTAGACACGCAGAGCTTCCTCTGCTATTTTGCAGCTATCGTCCATCCTATTGTACGCATCAACTGTCCTCAACAAGCGAAGACACGCTAGGATTTTGATTGTAGATGAGATTCCGTTTTTCCCATTCGCTTTAATTATTGTACCCCACAATTCCGGCTTCAGAAATATGAGGTCTCGATGGATTCTACAAAATAGAAGAATAGGTACCCCAAATCGACACCGGAAGTCCTTCTAGGGGTACACAGGATTCCTGCCCAGATACTGCACCTCCCATGTGGAAGGGATTCTTTTCAAGTTCTCCGAACCAGGTGCACGCCCCCACGCACATGGTTAATCATCGCTCGTGTCATCTTGATAGTCGTTTAGTTGCCGCGTAGCGTTAATTACCGCGGTAATCGCTGCTGACAGTTGTCAACGTCGCTTCGAAATTCGCTACAACTCGACGGAATTCACCGATTCCATTGTTGAGGTGACTTTGAGCGACGAAAGAGGCCGGCGGTGAAATTTCACAAAAGCCCGCGCAGTTTGTACAGTTAAAATATCTTTCAAAATTGAAATCCGTTCAATTGGATAAGTCATCTGAAATGTACATATCATTTGACATGCAAAATGCGTGAGTTGTCGAATTGATTCCTCCCCTCCTATTGGCAATACGGAATATACATTGATATTACATACAGCCCTGAATACACTTAAAAAATGTTTCAAGTCGAGATGAAAACACAAAAATCATCCACACTGCAATCCACATCGGTCGACATCAAACAGTTTCGATTATGTTTCGATTTAATTTGTCAGTGAAAAAAGCTTTTAATCGAATTTATCGTGAGTAGAGATGCTCTAACCGAGTGGAGACCCAATTTCGAAAAATTAGTTGTGGTGAAACATTCAATAAAATCCGTAACCGAAAAAATAAAGTTACGGACATGGATACAGTGTGCAGTGGAAGTGCTCTAACATCAATGATGATATTGGTTTACGGAGATGAAAAAATAATATATCCATGGAGACTGATGACGTTAGTATTTGAAACCATGAAGATAATGTCAACATAATAACTGCAAGTGAAAAGAGAAACTATTATAAAAAATAGAACAATTTCAAAACCAAGAACCAAAGATGACAGTGGTAGTAGTGGTACGAGGAACGTCAATGATAACGTAGAAAAGTTAAATGCCGGAAATTCAAATAGTAGTGTAAATTTCAACGTTACTGATATAAGCACAAATCAAATGTTTTACGATACTGAAGAAAAGTGGTGCGAAGACCGAGCAATAGACATTTTAAAATAATGAAAAGCAAAGAGTTATTGATGGGAAAGCACCAAAAATAAAATGAGCCACTGATACTATACATCAATGAAAGCGGACGGTGAGCTCTTCTGACGGAAACAAATTTAATCATACTGCGAATGTCATTGTTTATACGGGTATGAATGATTCTGTTACAAATATCAATTTGAATGCAGGCCTTGGTGATTCTCAAAATTATGAAGAGAAAAATGATTTTCCATTTAAAGATGAGAAAGAACAGTTAATATGATTCGATGATTATGAAAGTGATGGGGGTCAACTAATTTATCAAGTGAAACTGTAAGTTCTGGTGCGCAAATCAATGTTTATTAATGTAACTATAAAGGGGTTTATCATTTGAATAGTATCTCTAATGATATGACCAGTATTCAAAGAAAACGGAGCATGATTGTTTTAAAGACAATACGTTGGTAATACCGCAGAAGAAAGATGAAAATATCAGGCCGAATAAATAATGGATTGTACGTCAGGCGGAATTGTATATGCAGAGTCTCTGCAAAGAAATGTAGTAATCCCACAATATGCAAGAGGAACTGAGTAATGAAGGTGAAGAGGGCCAATAGAAAGAATAATATGATGCATAAATATAATCTAGAAAAAGACTAAACGCGTAGCAATTTTTCAGAAGACCCTACTAAAAGCTAGCATATATACACCTGCTGGGTTATTCAACAGGAATATAATCATGGTATAATACTGAAATACAAAGCACATTAGGTTTTTAAAGTATTAAAGAAATGAGGTATAGTCTATGAACTGACATGCACCAGTACCTAAAATGCTTACTCTGCGAGTACTGTTACCTTTAGCTGTCCAATTTAACTTACTTATTCACGAAATGAAAGTTGCCACTGGATTTAGGAAATTTATCCTTACTAATCTATTAACATCCTCCTCCACCTGGCTATGAACACCTCGTACCATCTAGAATGTAAAATTAATAATATTTCTCAACAATCTCTTTATAGATTCTTGAGAATTATTATTAATGTTACTTTCTAGATGGTACGAGGTGTTCGATGGGATGGGTAGAAGAGGAAGAAGTATACGTCTTGAAGGAGGACAAAAAGGGCCTGGAATATTACTTTGAATATATTTCTGCAAAAATATGGGTAAATGAAGCGTAGAGATTCGCATAGATGTGTGTATGTACATCACAACAATGGATTAGTAGGCTCGGTAAGAATGAAATATGTTGATGATATAATTGTTATGGCCGCATACAATATTGTTCTCAGCAATTCCAAAGTATGCTAAATAAGAGGTTTAAGATAATCATATTAATGGTATTTAGGTTATGAATAATGAGAAAAATTAGAAGGGTATCTCCAAAAAGCATTGAGAAGATCTTGGAAAGATTCAATATGACCAATTAAGGTATCAGTTCTGTTCATATTTCTACTAGTGAAGAATTTAAAAGGCCATAAGCACCAAAGGAAATAAGCTGGAATAAGCTTAAGGGACTGTTGAAGTATTTGAAAAGGGCTAACGATCACGTACTTTTCTATCCGCGAATTTCTGCATCCTCTACTCTTGAGATGTATGTGAATTAATCATGGAAACATTATTTAAGGACCATAATATCAACAGCAGGAATCTTGGATATGATTGGTGACAAATTGTTCTATTAGTAGTCGAAAAGAAAATGGACTTTAACACATAGCATGAAAGAAGCCTAATAATTTGCATCTGATTCAGCTGCTCACATGGTAGTGTGTATACATAATTTGCTGGATGATTTAGGTTTAAAATAAGTAAGCCCAACTACAATGAATTACAGTAATTCACAGTGCATCACAGTGCATCATACTGGTGCTTGGTGAGAGAAGGTTTCTCATCTAGAAACGCATCGGTCTATATTCAATTACCTTCGCTAGAAAGTGTTCTAGAAGACAATTGAATTGAAGAAAATTTCTACTGGCAACCAATTGGATAATATTTTGACGACTCCCCTTCCCCTTGTCAAGTTAAATATATTCATGAGACAAGTGGTTTAAAACTTCAGGACGTCATAGAATGCACTTTCATATCATCTATTTTTCGTTCTTATAGTTTGGATCTCCGATTATAATATGATTTATAATTTCGTTAACATTTACGTTTTTTTGTTTTAGTTTTTTGGATTGCTTCATCAATCAGGTGAATTGAGATGATTAATTAATTATGTATTGCAGATGAAATGTTCAGTAATTGATCAGTACGTTTTAACTATTTGTAGCTGCATTTTTATATCCGTTATTGATTGCATTGCAATGAATAATTTACGACTTTTGATTGGTTTGTATTTTGTATATAACAATTCCTCTCATCTTCTGGAGATTATATTTAATAAAACACTTCGGAAGTGTTTTATTAATCTCCAGATAGGATGAGTCATCTTTCCTTTTCTGAATCTACCGACTATTCACATATATAATACAACTCAATTACTCAATAAGCATCTCATCAAATCTTACTGATGATTAAATAATTGACATTTCCTCAGACATTGAGCATAGTGATCCATACCAGAGATAAAAGTCTAGTATTTTCACATGTATAGTTCATAGTACACAAATATGAAAATTATTTTCGTCATCACTGATAATTCATCACACATCATAATCTGAAAAATTTACTTAGTTTCCGTCTATGGCACATAATTTACCACAAATTCATCTTTTTCGAACTATAAAAAATTGAGTTTCAAAACCATACTGAACCTTTGTGTGTGAAACCCTTCCAATGGAACGCCAATACTAGCGGTAGCGGCACGGGATTGGCCTTACGATATGTATTTCGAACCTTAACCTCTCCCTAGCCGGTCACCTGCACATCGTCAACCCCAACCTTTTCCGCACCGATATACATGCAAACATGATCACTAAAAGTACCACATCATAGCGTCCCATCTGTTCAGTCCCCACATCTACATTATTAACTGCAGTACTCATCATGCCAAACATATAGATGAAATAACAGTTATTTCATCTATAGAGTCCCGCTCTTCCCCCGATGTCTTTTCCACTACAAAAAGCCAACACGCGCCTTACCAAGAAATTTTTCGTGAGTGAGGAGAACCGGGTGTCCTCACGACTTAGTATACAGTAACATGTTGTTAATATACTTCCGTTTGTACCGTGAACCGAACAACTATTCTGGAGGTATGTATCCTATATAGCCTAGCACCCCCCCTCCTCTTCTGGGAAGCACCTGCCATCTCTCTTCACCACATAAACGGAGTCACTTTCTTAGCCGAATTATGCTTTTTCCACTTCCCCTCCGTTCATCCGTACTAAGTAAGTAGCCTCGCTACCGCCTCCACTTCCCAAGCTCCACCGCCCTGTGCGATTCTGGTGCGAGTCTTAGCTATGATGGCGTCACTGCATCCAAATTCCCACTTATATTGAATTTTACTAGTTTGGTGATAAACCATACCCCTTTTTACTCCGTATTTCTCACGTTATATCCCCTTTCTAGTATCCCTGCTCCAAAACATCCATCTTGGGACAAAATCAGCGCGCGCGCGAATAATGGTTGAACCTTTCGATGAGGATCCGTCAGTGCGCCGTCCGAACTGTCCGTTTCCAGTTTCCGTACTACTACCAGAAGGAAATTTAACGTGTAATTACACAGACACGAGCACCCATTCCCCATTCCTATTTCATCTGCGTCGAGATGTATTTCCGGTAGGCAACCATCGTCTCATCCATCGATCTGTCCTTTAATAGTACAGTTTCCGGTCCATATTCCAATATTATCCACTCCGCAATCTCTGACGTCTAACTAACTCAAGCTCAATGAGGCCCATGTTTTTGAAAGATCGTCCAATACAATATTAACTCCACGGCGCCTCTAACTTCGCACTATAAAGATTAACACCTCGACTTTCCGAAACTACAGCATCATCGGGCACAAGACCGATACCATCGCATTTAGTACTGACGACACCACCTGGTTTTACTTCTGCCCCAGGACGCGACGGAAGCGGGGCTCAGATACGTATAAGTAGAAGTTGCGGTGGAGAAGCAGTCGGATAAATTGTAGTAGCCGCAAAGTAATTTAGTGAGCTCAATCGATCGGTATCCATCCAGAATTCTTTCCCCTCTCACAAACGCGACGATCTGGCTTCTCCGATTCCTCCCAATGTTCTCCGGTACCCACGTCCGCTGCATCGCTGTAAATCATAAGCTCCTCCAGATATATCCGTACCAGATCTCTTCTCTATTATATTTCCAATGGACACCAGAACACCAGCGTATACTTGAGCAATCTACAGTATCTGTAGATTTTTTATGACACATTTGTGGCCCCTCACAATTTGTAGATTATTTTTGTGGGACATCCATGGCCCGTACAGTATTTGTAGGTTATTTTTATGACACATTGACTTTCTCTACACAATTTGTAGATTGCATGTATGACATATTCAGACCCCTTCACTACTTGTAGATTATTTGTATGACACATTCAAAAACTCTTTCAAGTTGTGTAGGTTTTTCGTAGTTTGCCGTCCCCAATAACTGCGACAGGTGGATATCCGATGCGGTGACACGGCACCAAAAACTACAATGGTTGAATAACGTATGTAGTATTCATTCATGGTGAACTGTATTAAACGGAATAAATTGCAATAAAAATCTCCGTATGAACTGGAAACGTTGAAAGTTTCACGTAGTCGTCATCTAAAGAATCTACGATTCCCGAATGGAAACCGAATGGGGAAATTAATCCAACCTGCGATATTCACAATTCGGATGAATGTAGTCATCAAAAAATCTATATTTAATGGAAGATAAATCTAATGTGAGACCCAAAGCACATCCGAGATGTGCAGTTAAAATGACCATATACTACAATAATTTATCAAAAATATATCAGAAATGTGGGTATGTATATTGTATATATCTCGGACCCGAGATATATTCCATACGCACCGCATCCCGGGATGCGGTGTGTATGGTATATAAATATAAAGTAATGAATATATAATATAACATAATATATTGTATAGCATATATTATATATGTCATATTATATGTCCCATATATCCTTATCGCATTGTTTGTGATAAAAGATATGGGACATATAATATGACATGCATTATATATACTATATAATATGCATTTCATATAGGTCATTTTTTAATTAAGGTAAACGGGAAAATGCAAAAAAGAAAGGGTGAAAAAAAATAAGATATGAAACAAACTAGAAAAACTGAAATGCAAAAACCGTAATAAAAAACCCATTTATCATCACTTGTATATATATACCTACAATCATGAAACAAATACCAAAAAATGGTATTTTGAAAATAGGAGCGGTGGATTTGAAATATATATCACGATAAAAAACGAAACAGAACACAGAACAAAATACGGAAAGAGAATGTCTGTATCTGTCGGTTCATGGCCACCTCGTTGTGGAAATGCTGAAAAGGAAGAAAAGAAAGAAAGTTATAAAGCAAACGTGGTTATAAATATGAAAAAATAAAATTGTTGTATACGTCAAGATAATTATGAAAAATATACATACCGAATAAAGCAATGCGAATAGATTTTCAGGTTGTGAAATATTGAAAGTAGTCGTTAGAAATCTGTTGAGAAAGATAGTATGTGAATGTGTTATTGTGAATATATAATGATGAAATGAAGACTGTTTGTAGCAAAAAGAAATGCGAGAGTCCAAATTTCCGCATTTTAGTGAAACCCCAAACTACCCTACCGAAGTACGAATACGTCGGGATGTGCGTTCTTGACATGTATTCGGCAAGGCTGCCCAAGCCCCCAACAAAAATTGGCACTTTGACTCAAAATGTTGCGAAGAGTTGTAAAGATGAAAAAAAGGGAAGAAATTATTAAGACGTGTCGCGAAGGAAACTGGCGAAACAAATGGGAGACTGTCCGTATTCACTTCTTCGGAGTGACTAATTATTACGATATAATTCAATAAAATATATCTTTCTATTAAAGTTATGACCGCGTATAGAAACACGTTACAGACTTAAAAATGTAGAATTTTACCATTAAAATCAATTATGTTGTTTTTGTTAAACTTGTATACTTTTTATGTACTTCATTTTATTTATAGTTACTAAGTGCATTGAATTTTCGTTAATGTCCAGAATTTCAATCTGTAGTTTCACGTATTTCTTGCGACATTACTGCAAGACGACTACAATGTACAAATTAGTTGTAATACTTCTATTCTAGTAAATTTTACAAAGATTATACATGTACTTTGTGCCGCTGGTATTCTATATACATGTGATAACCATATACTATTGAGATTTTTACCGAGCCATGAGCAGATGTCTTCAACAAGTGTGTTTGGTGGAGATATATCGGCAAGGTTTCGAACCGTGCCGAGGTGAGTAACAAACAATATTGAACATGTAGCATCCTTTCAATATTGCTTCAGGCTGTTTACCAGAGAATCTATCTTGAAATTATTGAATTCTATAATTCCAGATGGAAATTTGGAATAGAGGAAATCGTGATGTTATTGAAGTAATCTGTTATATTGTTAATATAGATTTATTTCTCCATATTCTTTTCTATAACAGATGAATATGCATTTGTACATGTAGACCGTATCGAATAATATATAAAGTTTCTGATAAATTCATCACTTCATATTTCCATGAACCACACATCCATAAATGATACATGGAAAAGCAGAAGCAGCTATGTAATATTTCAAATTGAAGAATCATGCACCAGTTGCATTGTTCGTCTTTACCCTTTAGTTTATAGTAAGACATGATGTTAGAAAATACATCAAGTTTGAACGTATTGCCTTTGTACATGTCTGTTTTTATAACATCTCGTGATGTCCATATCAAAATAGGGCTTACAGTGTTGCCTTGGCGATGCAGGCATTTATGAAAAATAAGACCTATTCAATATGAAGTAGGTGCACAACACACAACTAGGTAGTATATCGATTTTAGGACGTGAGTAAGTATCATATTTTAGTAAAAATGCCAACCTTTCAATGTACAAACCGAAGTTGTACGAAATCTTTTACAACCGAGATTAATAAGAAAAGACTTAAGCGATATTTCATGTACTCCGTAACACATAATCAAACAAATCGCAAAGGGACAAATCTGCATGCAGGGGACAATTTAAATCGCAGATCTATAGATAGAAGTGCAATAAGTCATGGTGGAGATACATCTGTGCCCAATATACCGGACAGTTCGGATGGCTTATGTGCAATGAATATTGTGAAAGAATTTGCGGATTCAATTCAAGAGGATGGATCCACATACAATAACTACATTTAACCAGATCAACAACAACAACAAGCTGATTTAAGTACTATATCTGAGAACATTCTATAGTTCATAGATGTTATTGGTGTAAATCACGGGTCCATGTTTTTCTCTTTGATTTGTGATGATAGTTCTGAGATGAAATTGTTTCGAGAAAAACTTTCTACTCTAAATCTGTGCCGAGAAGTGTGTAACAATTACATCGACACGAAATTAAAAGACGATGGTTTCACCAAAGTGGAAATTTCAAGTACACACAATTCGGAAATCGGAAAGTCTTACATTTCTTTAAATACCATTGTTGATGTAATATGCAATCAAGTTAGCTTAGATTCTGAGCATGATATAATCTTTCATCCATTAACACCTATTAGCGACAGGATTTCGTACCCAATGGAAACAGAATCGACACAAGTTCTACAAGAGTGAGGGAATGTATATGCGGATCGAGTGATATTAACCTTATGTAATGACAATAGAACAGGTCAAACCAAGGATGGTAAATCTTTTTTGGGTTTCATACAGATATATACAGACAAAACTGCTACTACATTGAAAATAAACTCACTTGTTGCATATCCAATACACGTCACATTACTTAACTTTTCAGATAAGTTTCGTCGGTATCTTATTGATCATGATCATAAATTGGTTAGTTTCCTCCCGGTTGGTTTCCAGAAAATGGATTCAAAAGACAACGAAGACTGAGAGATTGACTGGAAAGAAATGTATGGTCCTGTACAGGTTACAGACTACATCAAATTAACATCTCCTTCAACTGGTCGTGATAAAAAATTACCTCGCTTCATCAAGCTATGACCATGGCCGTAAAACCGTTATTAGATAAATAAAATGCGGGATTTCCAGTAATACAAAGGAAAATATTTCTATGGTACCTATTCCCGTTAATCTACTTTTATTGCTGCGATATCCCGGAAGCCAAAGATATGTCTGGTGTTCGACACAATTTAACTACTACAAGACATTGTATTAGTTTCCTGGCTACACCAGCAGATATGAAAATGTCACAGGTCTGTCCACCTAGAACAATGGAATCCATGTTGGTAGACAGAAAAAATATGTGTCTCTTATACATATGGCAATTTCTCCTCAGACCAATAGACATGATTGAAAAGATAGTCTGGAGCAGGCTGAATAATGCATTCATGATATATCAATGGCGTCATTGGCAACAATGTGGGAGAAGGTATCTATTTTCTTCCCACGACTGCTTTGCCCTGGATATTTTAGGTGATTCACATATGATCCATTACAGAACTTTCATTTGGTAATCTCGAAGTCGATCAAGACAGGTATGATGAATTACCTATCCAGTCCCCGAATAACGGCAAATCCAGGGAAGCCATTACGTCTTCAAAAAACCTTCCAATCTATGTATACAAAACTGTTACGAACATGCAATTCTCTTCTAGAAGCAATTAAGAACCATTTCGAGCTTTCTGGTTTTCATATAGATTTTTCTACGAAGGAGAAATCGCAGACGTTGAATGGATTGTTTCTAACAAATTCCATAAGGGGGATGTTGGAATGGATAGACTACATAAATCTTGACATGGTATTTCCCTTCGTTGCAGGTTTCATAGATAATATTAAAGGATTTCAAGACGAAGCACCACTCAAAGATATAACTACTCTTTACTCAGATATTATTTTATCCCTACTATATCATCATAAAAAGAGACGGATGGGCACAATACGAAATTACAAACATTGGTACAAAAATAAGGCATATGAAAGAACTTATTATATCTACATTTGGCCCCCATTGTGACAATGGTATATATACATTGAATTTTCATCTTTTCGGTCATATCGTAGAAGATATTCAAGCAATGGACAACATGGCTATACTGGATGCCTCTCCATATGACAATTTTAATGTGTTTATAAAACAGTCTTACAGGTCCACTTCGAAACGTATTGCAACACGTATGGATGAAACTGTAACATTGTTCCAACATTGCGGAAACTCAGACACAATTCTGACCCGCAATGACACTTCCAATTTTAACAGTCACCAACCATTTCAAACTCGCAACCTCATCTCGTCCGGGAGAGAAAATCCCTAACATTTCAACAATTCCATTCTGTTCTGACAGAAGATGTCTCCACCATAGAATCCACTTTGAAAGCGTTGCAACCTTTTTTAAAATGTTTTCCCACCGATGGCCTCCGAGTTTTCATTTCTCTTGTTAGAAATATTGTTGGGAGGTCACAGCAGTTGCCATCGGATACGTACATCTCATTGAAATTAGTCAAATATTATTTCATATACGGGGGCTATACTCCGACAATAAATGACTACAGTGAAAGCGAAATTTCCGTCAGGTTCAACCCTGTTCCTCTCAATGATCAACAGAAACAGAGGGTGTTCACCGCGACAGAATTTGGACCTAGTGAGAAAAATCGAAATAGTTTTGTATTAATCAATGGTTCTGAAAACTGTAACGAACAATTCAACTTTGCAAAAGTTTTACTACTATTCCATCTAAAATTATCAGGGACGAAATTTGTTGGACAATATGCATCTGTGCAGTAATTGGAATGTGCTAAACCACTGAACGGTGTTGACGACAAGTTGAATTGTGTGTCTCCGATGGGCCACTGAAGATGAAATCGATTATACATTGAAAAATACTGAAGAAATTCATAATGAAGAAATTCTTGAAACTGGAGAATGATTCGACGTCGTACCATTAGAAACAATAGCCTCATTAATCCACGTCTTACGCTCCAATTTCGGAATTGCACCATTTACGGAACAACTACCCTGACCATACCATCGTTTCTATATTAACCGTTTCGACAGACAAACAACTGGATTCACAAATTAAAATGCAACATGCTAGATGTAACCGCGAAGAAAAAACATCTGTTATATCCAACAAAATGCAAGAATCCAGTAACATTGAATAATTTCATCCATTACATATACCGAGATAAATGAAAACATAAAAAAAAATAATGCTGCAAGATATGTGTCCTATTATCCCTTCGGATATTAAGAAACAGTATTAAACTCATTACTATATGCCTTCCCAAGCTTCTTCACTTATGTACAGTTGTTAACTATGTCGTCTAAGTAGCAATCCTGAATAATGCCGAAATCATGTCCAATATAAAGTTCAAACCATTCCGCTATAACAGCAATAAAATGGCGCACTGGACTTCGGTGCGATACAATTATGGTAGCTTCAACTTCCATCGCAATTAATTACCCTTTCTCATTTCCTTCAATTAATTGAGGTATCTTCAATTCTTCCCCATGCCATTCATCCACGAACTTTATGATACAATCAATTAATTGTTCAGTAGCCAGTGTCAAGTTGGAACCATACAGAATGTTGAACTCATGTTGCCTTCCACCACCGCGTTTCAATTGGACTATGAGGGGCTAAATGTTGGTTATAATCCAAGCATCCAACCTCGCAATGCTTAAAATTGTACCATCAACTGTACTGTAATAATCTCTGTTGGGAATGTAACCAAGAAATGTATGCAATATGGATAGACTAGGTGCATTCTTGAACAAATTAAAACAATCTTTGTCAGCATGATCTTGAACGAGAACGGTCCTCGGTAACATATCAAAAATATCATCATCACTATTTTGTGTTTCCATTCTCTCCACTTCGATGTCAATGACACCTTCTGGTTCCTCATTACATTCGAAACCAGTCATTGACATATGATCCATCTTTTTAGTGCGCCAATATGCCATGTCCTTCAAAATTTCCACATTTCTATGTAACAACTTCCCTGTCATAACGTCAATTTGAATTTTCTTTCTTTCAGCAGCTCCTGTTTCTTTCAAATGGTATCTTGAAAGAAGGCATGTATAACCAAGTGGTTCATAGAACAGTTCTTTCGCCATACATTTCCTAGAACTTCATGTATCGGAAAGGAGCTGCCCTACACTAGTTGCAAACATAGCAGTACTGCTAATCACCTCAACAGAATCATTCCTGTTGGCCTCGGTTGTGAACATTTACATGTTTTCGTCATCTTTTAATTCCTGTCTGACGCTATATCGTAGTATATCGTTCTCGTCATTAATAGACGGTATATATACACTGTTGGTAAAACGGAGTAAAAGGTGCAGGTACAAACATGGTTTCATCTTCCCTTGATATACTATTTTCGGTGACAACAGCTGGGCGATTTGTCCAGTTCCTTTCAATTTTTCCTGAAACGATACTATCTCAGATGTTTCGGTAATAACACATTATTGTAACAACTTATCAGCGCCATATGCTATGCTGAGATACTTCTTAGGGATGGATCTCGCCATTTTGTCAGAGTTCTTTCCACGCCCTTTGTTTCCATCACTTAATTGTTTCGATAGCTGAGAATTGAGCTTTACTAGAGCATTGTTCTCAAATTTTAAATTTTCATTCACACCGCATACCGTTTGTACTCTATCTTGCAGCACCTTTATAGAAATATCCTTACTCATAACCACCTCTTCTGCTTCTTCAACCTGCCTCTTACACAGGTCCAACGATTAATATATACGTTCCTCATCATCCTTCACTGCTGACAGTTCCACCATTAAACTATTGTAGCGGTTTGAACTAAGGTTGTTGACAAAGACGGGCGCATTTGTTTCTAGTGGCTCTTAATTACCGCCATCTCTGTTGAATAGGGAGTTTTCAACATTGTTCACACCACCACAGCTTTTGTGGGATTCATTAGTCCGCTCCAACGAACTACTAGAAACCATGTTACGACAAGCAGCAGCGTTGTTGTTCCCTGTAGCCGAACTTTGGACAGAACCTTGTGTAGCACTACCACTTTCTCTTGTGCTGATCTGTCCTGTTCGTACGAAACCTCT
>JAULBU010035852.1:0-15506 GCA_032358235.1 Odonthalia washingtoniensis
TAGGTACCGCACCCATACATGGAGAAACGACACAAAGTCCAGACGTATGGAACACAGTCGTTGCTATCCGGTATATTCATTCACAGGAGCACAAGGTAGATTGTAGATTGTCGAGAAGGAGGCATACGCCATCGTTACGGCATGTGAAAAGTTGAATTGGTTGTTGCAGAGGACGCAAGGATTTTTTTTCTTTACAGACAATGACAACCTCCTATACATATTCAATCCATATGGGTAGCATCTTGGCATCTCCTCCCATACAGTGTCCAAGCTAATGAGGTGGGCTATTAAATTATCCTCTTATAGATATGTAATTGAACATGTTACTAGGTATGATAATGTGTGGGCCGACCTTATGACGCGATGGGCGTCACCGGCAGCCATCTCGAATATGGCACGATTGAAAGTGGCATTGTTATTAACAGCCCCAATAATGCCTTTATCGGATGATGCATTCGACTGGCCACACATCAAGGATATTAGAAATAGTCAGTTGAAGTATTATAAGACAAATGGAGAGAAGAAAAAGTTTTGAAAGATGACGAGGGATGGAACTTACAAATATGAACGAAACCGCATGTGTATCCCAGCTCAAGACACGGGTATGCAATTCCGTCTGCGCATCATAGCGCATATGGGCGCAGGCGGTCATCGGGGCGCCCAGACAACGCTACATATATTACGAAAGGTGTGAAATTGGGAGACGATGAAAAAGGACGTTAGTAATTTCTGCCACACCTTCATCCACTTCATTGAAACTCAAGGCGGATGCTGGACAACGCCGACATGGGAGAAGCACTGCATGCCAGCAAGCCAAAAGTGCTCGTATTTTTGATTCATTATACATGGGAAACTCGGATCATGATGAGCGGTACCTCTTGCTCATAAAGGAAATCCTCTTCAGGTATGTATGCCTTCATATGGCCGAAGCGGCGAACACTTAAGCCCAAGTTGAATAGGTTATGCCATGGTTCACGACGTTCGGTGTGGTTCAAACCTAGATTTCAGACCAGGGAGCCCATTTTAAAAAATGAGGTAATGATGAGATTACAACGGTAACTTATGGTCAAACGCCAATTCACCACTGTGTACCCTTCATGGGCGAACGGAACCATGTAACGGGTCTGTGGAGAAGTTTTGAAAGCTACTATAGCATTATTGTCCAAACACTGATGGAATACCAGACAGTGGGCCAAGGTTGTACGAATGGTCTAAACCATAATCAACCATTCACCATCGCAAAAACGACGGGGAAGCACCGGTGACGTGAATGAGCTGGTCGAAGGCGGTCTCACCCGTACTTGTTGCCGAAGGGACTAAACCAGCCACACAAAATTATTTACCATGGATACGAATGAAACAAGTAGTGAACATTGACAAGTTGTTGGAATCGATTGAGGTGATACATAAAAAAGAAGAGGATGATGCAAAGTGTAGACATAGAATCAATCGTCGGAGAATACAAGCACAGACTGGCATCGAAAGAAGAAACTTCGAAATAGACGACTTCGCCTTCGTCGTCAAAAAGGAATTTCATACTGGTGAGAAACTCACTCTCAGATAGCACGGTACGAGAAAAGTTCTGCCCATCATCTCAGAAAAATTCTTATGATTGAGATAACATGCCTACGGATTGATTTTTTAGAAAGAGGAAATCGCTAATGTAGGATTCGCACTGAAATTAATCCTGCTGATCCATAAACAAAACCTACCAGTTCAACATCACTTTCCATGATTTTTGAGAAAAACATATGTAACTTTTCTATTGAACAATGGGTATAAATTTCTAGATACTTCTGCGACCCTAAAACCGGGGACTAAACTTTCTTCTCTAAGTCACAGAGAAACTTAACTTGTCGACATCGTGCCTTTGTCACCAAGTAACGGAACAAATAGTGTGTCGACTGCAGTCGCGTACACGTATTAATATCCGACCACTACTCATCACTTTACCGCCCTTTTTAGTTTTATTGCGCCGATTTGAGGCCTTTTTCCTATAAAGATATTTCTCTGAGCGACTTGACTTAACTCTTCTGGTCTTCACCCATCACTTTGACCAATATTTTATATTCTCTTCCCTCTTCCCCATAATTCGTCCCTTTTGCGACACTAATACAATAAATTATTCCACAACTCCTACAAATTTCAGTAATAATTCCTGTAGTTCTAATCCCAGACCAGATCATATTCATAATAATAATAATAACAATAATAGAAATTGTTTATTTGTTTTACTCATTTCTTGCAGATAAAATTACGCCCACTGTGACAGGGAAACCAGAAATAATGGTAAAAATAGTAGTAATTTTTTATTTATTTGGTTGTATTGGTACAACTTTCCATTTGCAAACAGAATTTGAAATAAGCCCAAATGGTCATATTACTTTATACGTGGGGAACAGTGTTTCTTTTGGTTGGGATTTTTATAAACCATCTAAAGACATAATTCATGACAGTTTGTTTCACATTTCGGAATGATTATTCAGACTAGGATACTTAGGTTCAACCTACACACAAGTTGTCGGAAAGGGGGAAATATTGGTGTTATGAGAAATGTGATATGTGTAATGTGCTTATAATTGTTTTTTATTTAAACAAGTTCAAAAATTTACTCTGTTCACCATTGCTACCAACGCACATGATCCCACACGCAAAGATGTACGCGATAACTTCGAAATAGCCATTTATCAAGGTACCATGTACAGGTTTTTGAAGCAACAACGTAAATGACTATGTTCGTGTCATCGTTTTCAAACGGAAACTTTGATGACATGTCACTCGTCCCTATTGCTCCTATTCAAATTTAATGTCAATGTATGTATATATTCAAAAAGTTTTTGACTACATGAGCATCTGCCATTTACATTATGAGTGAACATTTTATTACCGATATTTATGTCTTTATCAAATCATTTCGAACCTTAGCGGATACCACATATATTTCTACAATTATACTAAACTTCGTATAACATATCATTCAGATTTCATCCATTCTCCCAATTCTGATTCAAAGAAATAAATCATTGCTTTTTCAAAACCATTGTAATGACAAACTGGGTCCGACCATGGCCAACAGATAAATTTCAGAATGAATTGCGGAAGTTTAATACTATTTTACTTACCCAAGATACCGTCCCGTTCCATAATGTAACACTTGTACGCCTTTTTGGAATAAGGTTTCGTACAGACTCAGTCTTTTCTTCATCAGTAAGTTGTTCTTCGGTCCTTCCCACGATCTCAGATACATACTCCGTACAGTAGCACAGTGATACAACACATCTACTTCATACTTTCATTTCCACTTCAAGAGTAGCAGGAAACATCTCTGCTGCTCTCTCTTTTGGATTCATCTTCCTTGTTTGACGTCGTGTGTTGAATGTTAGCCAGTATGTCCCAGTTGAGGCCAATTGATCATACCCCCTGTCCTTTCCGATGTAACCTATATCAAAGCTTGATTCAGAGTACGTTTCCTGCAACTTCCATCTTTTCCATTTTGATTCTGGACTGCGTCTTCTTTTCATCCTCACTTTTTCTTCTGCAACGCCATGTTCTTCAAAGCTTTCTGATGCGGAATTGCATGTATATCTATTTGTATCTTTTATTTTATTAGAAACAGCACCATTCCAGTCCTCTGTTTCAAGTGTAACAAATTTACCAGGTATACTATGTGAAGCTGATACTCTTCTTTCTTCCCCATTAAAACATTGCGGTGTCTGCCATCTTCTTCCCCTTTACTTTCACACATTTTCTTATAGTTGTGTCAATTCCTTCTTTCTATTCAACAAGGACATATGTTGCTAACGCACTTTCTTCACCTTGGGTTTGCGTCTAAACCCCGTCATAGCCCTTGTCACTTTCTTTCACCATCTTTTCATCTTTCCCTTCACACCGGCCAATAATTACAGATACACTTTCTTCAGCTTCGCATAGCGTCCAAACTCCAGCGTAACACCCTCACTTTCTTTCACATCCTCACAATACCGTCCAGGTTCATTCTCATATGGATCTAATGATTCGGAGGCTGTCTTAACGGCATCACTTTGAGACCATATTCCGTTCCATGTCCCGTCATTGGTCTCCGTATCAGTGTGCTTCGCTGATATCGTATTCATTATTTCTCACATGAATGGAAAAGGGCAAAACAAAAATATCCACAGTAAACTCAATTTTCTTATCGCGGAAAGAAAAACACCCTATTTTCGCCATCTCACCTGCGCCTCACGGAGGTGGAATTATATTATATTGGAATATTTCAAATTCAAATTTCAATTATTGCCGTTTGTAACCCGATATGGATGGTGAGCAAATCAGATCGTGTCATATGTCATCACTCTTACAGTACAAAATTGCAAATGATTAGTTCTTGTACTGCAAGAGCTGACGTCTGGCAACCGATTTGATGCTCCGTCGAGAGGCTCTCATCAGAGCACCAGAACGGATGTCATATGACAAGTGAGCATACAGTAAATAATTCATTTATGTACTATGTACATTGCTGTACTGAAGGAAATTACGGTGCAAGCGTCAGATATTCTGCCACTGTTCACAACTGTGCAGTATACACAGCTATCACTTTTAACCGCCGGCCGCTTCGTCTTAAACTATCAGCACGGTAACTACACAGAGTAAATATGGGGTTTCTTCCCGATCATCGCTTCATTTTAATCAATATAGTAGAGTCCCTCTTCCAAAGCCTCGCTATGATCGCTGTCTAACAACTGGCCACACGTTTTAGGAAAATTCAGAAAGGAAACGGTCATCAAAGATAGTCAATCAACATCGAAATCCTTTCTTTCACCAGTTTCCATTTACTTATAATGGCAGTTGTTTTCGAGATTTTTCAAAACTTCTATGACGGAAAACAGTTGAGTCAAATTTTTCCCTTGTCTCGCATATTTGCTTGTTAGACCATCTCCACCGGTGGACTGTAAAACAATAAAACTGTATGAAGTTTTTGAAACATATTGAAAACATTTTGGTTCTCCGTTTCACGGTTTGTCCGTAAAATTTCTTACAAAATTTATCTCCAATGGCAATTATTTCTAGATGAAATAATTGAGGACTGACCCTCTCGAGTGTCGGTTTGCAAAAAATCCACAGCAAACATCACCAATCAGCATAAACGGGCCAGGGGAAGATAACTCAGATGCAGCATTTACAACAACTATCATGGCATTACTATCCATGAGGCAGCGAAAACTGTGAGAACTTATTCGATCGCATGGGGGTTCAATTCGTGTTAGGGCAGTAAAGAGAAAAATTTGCGTCGTCCTTTGCCGGCGACAGACTGAATGATTGCTATTTCCTTTACCCATATTAACCGAATACTGAAACTGGAGTCAACAGACCAACCTTCAATGAAGCTGAATTCGAACGGCGCTTCCGAATGCCGCATTCAGTATATCACAGGGTAGAGTAAGGGGTGTTAAAGGTGGACACATATTTCATAGAGGGGACTGATTTTGCAGTGAATAGGTCAGCAACTACAGACCAAAAACTGGTAGGCGCACCTCGAAAATTGAGTCTCGGAGTTGGATCAGATGCACTTGCAGAATGTTTTGGACCATCTGAGTGTACATTACAAACCTGTCGTAAGAGCTTTTTGTGTACTGTAGTTAATATATTTGAAGAACAATATCTTCGTCGTCCTATACCTGACGACGATGAGATGGTAATGGAAAAACATGCGAAGGTAGGATTTCCAGGAGCTTGGGCATCATTGGATTGTTCGGAATGGAAACTGCATTGTGGTTCAGTTTGTGATCAACGAAGAAAAATTGGAAAGTATTCTGCTCCAGAGATACTATTTGAATCAATCTGTGACGATCGTCTGTGGGTATGGCAACTGTAATTCGGTTTCCCGGGAGCGATTGATGATTTAAATATATTCGATTGCTCTGCATTGTTCACTGATGTTCAAGAGGGGAAATGGCCACCATGAGAACCTGAATTTACAATCAATAGAAAAACAATAGATTTGTTTTACTGGGTCGTGGACGGGATATATCCGACGTTTCACATATTTTTGAAAACCATTCAAATTCCAGTTACGAAGAGTGAGAAAACCTTTACACAAGCATATAAATCCCTCAGGAATCCGTATGCTGTTTTATTTAGTCGTTGGCAGATTATGGCGATCCCATCGAGAATTTGGTATACGGAGTACATGGACTTACTGTTAGGGCGTGTGAAATATTTCATAATATGATTATTGAAGAAATGGATGCGGATGGAGAAATGGGAACTAAAACAATCGTGAACTTTGATCCCAGTTCACAAATTGTACCAATTAAATAATGTAGTGTACCACGTAACCATTACAATGCAGCAGACTTTTAAAGGGAACGAGTGGACCGGATTAACATTAAACTAGACCATAGAATGCTAACAAATGCACTGGCTGACGCTATTTGGAATAGTCACGGAGGTGGATGTCGTGATGAATTCATAGATATCCATTTGAAAGATGATGATAGATGAACATCACCTTCTTCATCATCCCACACAGAGCGTTGACTTGGAATATTTTTCCCCTCCTCCACCAACTTTCGAAAACGTTTCATTTTGAGAGCTTTGCGGTACCGTTCATTGTTCTCATCATCGTCAGGATGTAATAAATTTACCGCTTTCAGTTCGTCCTTTTCCTTGCCAAGAATATAATCACGTTCAGAATTTTCAACCTCCTTCTTTGGACGCAGATTTACTCCATCGACCGTATCTTTGCTTACATCTGTGAACCCTTAAGTCTACTTGTGCAATGCTTTTCTGATAAAATAATCTTGAAACTGCACCTCTACTTCAGACTTTTTGGAAACCATGGCTGCCTTCACACCCAAAGGACGTATGCTACTTTCTGAGGCACTTGTTGTTAAACTAAAATCCTGAGATTGCACGTCTGGTGCAGTCACTAAACATAAATTATTTTGAAATTGAATTGTTAGCTTCTGAACGTCTGACATTATCTCTTTTCTTATTTGGGTAAAGTGGTGTCTCGGTTTGTGTAATTCCCACGGGATCCAATTAGTCCGTGCTCTGTACAAACCAGTCCAACTTCTCAGGATATGCAAACGTTTTACCTATGAAGTATACCAGGTTTCTCGTTACGTCATATAAATGTGAAAATTTAATCAGCTTGTTGTACATACTAGTAGCATATTTCATTCTCATTTCCTCATGTGGATTACGCCTGAAGTTGTGATTATAAACAACGCGTAGATAACCCTTCAAATTTCGACATGCTTCCAATCTTTTTTGAAATTGCTCAGCTATGCTCCTCCCTGGTCGTCCAGAGCAAACATTCGTTTTGTCGCGATAATCAAGTTCGGGGTACTCCGGGATAAATACCTGTGAAATACATACAGTATTGTACCATGATATATAATGTACACCGTGGTTCGAGACAGTTATAATTATCGTTACCAGTTTGTAACTACTGTATACTCGTACAATACATATGGTGTCCCTTTCGGTCCATCTCTTTTTTCACTCTCCTTCGTACTCGACACTAAACTGTGCTCGATATAATATCTTGTACAGTGTCTCATTGGTAGTAATGATGTCTCATGAATCTAACACAGCCTTTTATTGGAATTAATTGTCCAGTTTCTTTTTTCAACGACTGAAACGACATTACGCTGAAAGTTCACAAATTTCTGCTCTTAATACGAAGACAGAAGTTATGATCGGCCACTTTCCTTCTTAATAACGTTGTTATACTACTAAGTTTTTCGGTCACGTGCCAACTTTGATTCAAAAAATTGGTATATAAGCATGACAATTTGCGCTGCATTATTAGTCACAATAAACAGGCACGCCATTATTACATTTTAAAGTTTATTATTACTTTTTTTAATCCGGAGTTGGATTTTCCCAACAATCGCGATTAGTGGCAAATTCGACCTACTCTTTTTGAAACGAACAAGACTAAGTACAAAGCAAAGTTTCAACTTTGCGCGACATTTTCAGCATATACCAGCTTTTTTCAAAGAAAAGCTATACTGCGTAAAA
This sequence comes from Odonthalia washingtoniensis, assembly GCA_032358235.1. Classification (NCBI taxonomy): domain Eukaryota; phylum Rhodophyta; class Florideophyceae; order Ceramiales; family Rhodomelaceae; genus Odonthalia; species Odonthalia washingtoniensis. The sequence continues at coordinate 8,008 of JAULBU010035852.1, forward strand.
CCCCGTGCCCCAGCGTTTCTAATAACTTCACTAGAATCCCGATCTCCTTTCTCACATCGATATAGACAAAAACGAACGATAAACGGTACCGAAAATAGAGAAACTAATTCTGACCGTAACCACATACTTTTATCTATAACCGTCAACCAGTCCAATCACCGTTAATGATGTACCCACCAGATGAACAATCAGATAGTCCAGAACAAAGCAGGTCTTTCCTTTCCAGCGACCAATAAAGCGCATGCGACCTATCTTCATTAGAAGACTCAGAACCAACAACATTGGATGCCCAACCAGTAGATACTCAAACAATGGATATACAAGCGGACGCCACCGTATCAGATTCTCAGAAAACGACACGAACCTCGGCTTCACGCATTCCAAAAGCAATTAGAACCGACAATCAAGCTATAAAATTGATCTTATCCGTGTTTGTGGACGTATTCTCAACTGGGAAGATAGAAGAAGAGTTCCTTCAAAAACTTCAACAACAAATTGATGCTTCAACTTTCGTCTCGACTCCATTCCAACTAGATACGACTATTCACAAAAGGCTTCTTTCAGTTCTCCGGTGCGTTTGTATCAACTGTTGTACGGATCAGGTAAGGAAGAACAAACCTGTAGGTGTGACACTGCTTTACACAATATGAAAAGATAGAGCTCCAACGTTAGCCGAGAGATACTACGAAATAGGGCTAACGCTCACCAACATTAGTAGAAGTGGCCCCAGTCTTAACGTCATCCAACGAAATCATACTTCCTTTTTGAACAGTCTTCATGAAACCAAAAACACACCACCCCAATAACCAAAATTTTCAGAAACTAACCATGAAAACGGTCCGCATTTTGCACCCGAAGTTACCTCTATATTAATCCAAGAACATTCAGCTTCTCCGTTTCCTATTCGGTTTCCACACCTATTCGGTTTTCACTCCCACCTCATTTTCAACCTCAGTCAACTTCCATTCCAGCTACTTCCGTTCCGCTCCACTTATTCTCTTTCGCTCCAACGCAAATTTTTGCTCAGTCTCTGCTGCACCCTACCCTTTTTCATGGATCATTTCAACCAACGATACATCACCAATACCACTACCCCGGGCAACAAACTGGACAATTACATCCTGTCAACAACCTCAATTTTGCACCACAGCCGATTTATTCAATGGCTCAACACCTTACATCTCTGAATGTAAATCAAGCCCAAATGCTGTTATAATAACAGGTACAAGGCCTCCTCATAAAGGTAAACGTGTTAGAATCACAAATTTCAGACGATAGAAACAGATTTGAAGAGAAAGATGGTCACTACTTGAGGAGATGTTCGAAAACCAAGCACACAAAAAATTCCGAAGCAACACAGAATGGTCGTTTTACCAAACACTTATACTCCGCCAATGTGACACCTTCGCAGTCATCATCAAACCGGATTGATAAAACGGACTGTCACCAACCTGAAATTATTATCATGATTTTTCTGTCATTACCAACGTCGAGCTTAGGCAACGCCACAAAAATCAAGCAGAAACACTACTTCCTCCGCATCACAGACCGGACTAGAACTTTGCGTGTAGACGCCCGGGTCTGGGGTTCATGCATCCTGACCGAGAGCGAGGTTTCATCAATCAGGAGTTAAAACAGAAGCTTGAGCGAAGACAAGAGTTTTCGCCACATGGTGATGAACGTCAGGCTGTAATAAGAATCGACAACGGCATTCAACATGAGTTTCGGAATGAAGATTTCGAACTAAAAAATCACAGAGGTATACGGCAACCTCCGCACGACTATCAACAGCATCATCAACACAAACCTAATAATCAATTTGACTAAGTATTCAACATCAGGAAGAAGACCCTGTCAATTTACACAGAGCAAACAAAAATCTCTTCAATGGAACCATTGAAGAACGTTGGCTGGATCATCACCATGACTTTTTGGCCTTATAAAAACATCCGGAAATCACTGAAAAAGACCAATCAGATATGCTTAACTACACCCTCAGAGGTAACCCTCTTTTAGAACAATCGTACACTGGTCCGCGATGGAAAAGAATGGATGGATGTGTGTCTGTATTTCGGGGAAGGGTTTCAAGCGACCGACAGCAGTGGAGAACTTTCAGAAATCTTGTCCAAACTCAACTAGGAAGACTTCAAAGAGAATGGAAAGTATGATGGGCACGCACTTCAGTCACTCATCAGACGGATTCAGTACCGGCCCCCGGTCGCTACAATACGGGACAATGATGAAATGACGAAGTTCAAAAACCTCATGAAGGCGGCTGGTGATTGAATCCGGTCCTCATTTGCACAATGAAACCTCTAAGCGCCATAAAATTTTATAAATTTGGACAAAAATATATACAAATCTATCAGGCTTTTTGGTCCTGAACCTACTCAAAATCTGAGGTTATCAAACCCTTCTCGGCACGAACAAAGATGGTAAATTATATGGAAAATGACGGTTGCATATATGGAGGAATGGAGGAAGACGCTGAATACAGCACAGATAATACAGATGACGATACTCGCATTGCGAACATTAACTTCGCTGGTAAAAAACTATACGACCGCCAGGGTTATTCTTCTTACAGACAAGGTATCTAGAATCGTGAAGAAAGTTACAACGATAGATTTCCAAATGGAAAAATGGTTCATGACCATTTATGCTTCGACTGTGATAAGCCTGGGCATTATCACTATCAATGTAGGTTTCCAAAAAACGAGGAGAAGATCAAGAAAGCTGAACAAAAATCAAAACAGTACGGTTTCAAGCATGGTATACCAAAAGTCCATTTTGTTGATTCCTTGAGTCAGGACTCAACGAGGGACTCCTTAAATAAATCTACGTGGTGGAACGTTACGATTGGAAACAATCACCATCCGACGTCAGTCAGGCCCCAAAGGAGATTCCATCATAGGCTCCTTCGGTCTCATTTCTTGCAGAAGTTCCGCTTGTGACACCAGCTGCAATATTTGATAGCTATGAAAACGAATGCCTCTTCACAACGAGACCAGTTGGAGGCCCGACAAGGAATTGTCAGTCGGCACACGTGACGCCACTTGCGCAAAACGTACTTCTATAGCCAACAGTACTGAACTCAGACGACACTAATGCTCCTTCAAATGTTGATTTACTGGGCTTTTGAGTTGATTCCGGAGCAGCGGTATCTAGGGTGGGTCTCTCCAGCTAAAAGCGTATTGCCTGAAGTTCAATAATACATTTTTATCGAAAAAGAGAAAAGTGGCCTTTGCATTCAGCGAGGCCATCCACATGATCCTGGTACCATTCATTAGCCGAATGCCTCTTCCAAACAAATGTTTCTTAAAAATTTCCCTTTCGGTGGTGGACATTGACATACCACTCCTGGTGAGACTTGATGTAATGCTCAAGTACAAGCTAGTGGTGTAATACAATTCTAATATGATTAAATAGATAGGCCCTGCATGGGAAATCTAATTTTCATTCATCAACAATCACTCTCATGTGATTTCCTCGTCCAAACCCGTCTTCTTCAGAAGACGAGAATTGGAAAAAATCCATCTACAATTCGTTCATCCACTAACCGAGCGACTATACGAGACGCTAAAACGAGCGGAATCGACTACATCTGCATTAATCAAAGGAACCGTTGACCAAAAAACTCAGGCATGTGAGATTTGTCAGGAATCTCACTGCCCCGCTCAGGTTTTGGACATCGCTGCCTCTATATGACATCATCTTCAATCAAAAACTTGCTATAGACCTCATGTGGATCAGTGGGCTACCAGTTCTTCACGTCTTGGATACACACACGAGTTACCAAAATGCAACCTCCGTGACGGAAAAACCAGCGGAACCTCTCTGGCACAATGTTTTAATTTGGTGGGCAACCCTTTATGTCGGCTATCCAAAGCAAATCCGTCTCGACCAAGAAAATTCATCTAACGCAGAACAATATCAGTCCTGCGCAGAGACTCAGGTAATAAAGCTTCAGTTCAGTGGCGTGAAAAGCCACAATTCGATAGTGGCTGGGGAAACATACCACCATCCCCTGATGGGAATTTTTCTCAACCTCAAAGTTGGGCACAACTCATTTAGCGATGATTTCATTCTGCGGCTTGCTATTAAAGCGATAAATGACACCGCTGGACCATCAGCCCTATCCCCGTCAATGCTTGTATACGGGATTGCACCCACCATACCTTCGCTAAATAGGTCACTAACTGCACTTGTGGACAGAATGAAAGCTTTAGATTGTGCTCAGCGTGAAATGGCTACCATCCATGCCAAAAACAGGATCCGCAAGGCGCTTCATTCAAAATTTCCTGCAGCGACAAAATACAGGATTGAGGTCGAGGACAGTGTCGGGGTTTATCGCGAGGATTCTCATCGATGGGAATGCCCTTTCAAGGTTCAGATGGTGGAAAAGAAGATAAGTTGGATTTCTATAGGTGACAAGACCAAGCCCTTCAACAATACTGCAGTCATACATTCCGAGGTGAAATGACAAGATAAGCAGCTGGTACGTTTCATCGCAAACCATCATACGTTTCAAACTGTAAATATTCATCTTACGGAGTTTTTAAACCAGCGGATCCCAGATGTAATTCAACAACAAGCAACGAGATAATGAAGCAATAAATCACCAGCCTAATTGCAAGGGGATGCTTCAAAGTAGTTAATCGTGAGTCACTCCCGCATAGTGCAAATTTTCTCGGCGGCCGTTTTATCATGGCCTTGAAGAATGAGGGAACCGAGGACGAGAAATTTAAAGACCTGTATGTTGTGCAAGGCCACCGAGACAAATAAAACGAACACTAATTCACAATTCAACAACTCTTCGCAACCGTTCCGTTCGATTGGTATTGTCCGTAGCTGGTGTGATGAGTTTTAAAATATGGTCTCAAGATGTGGCGTAAGCATACATCCAGAGTCAGAATCTGAACTTGGACTGTATATGTTAATCCCCACGATATATTTGGCCTGGATTCAACTAGAGTGTTGAAACTAGAGAAGTCACTGTACGGTCTTCCTGATGGTGGTGAGTACAGGGCGGATGAGTTCAGTTTTCATGTCACCGGTACCGATAAAGAGGATTTGGGCATGTAACAGGCCTTGAGAGATCTCTCAATATACTTGAAGTTAGACAAAGACGGGAACTAAGTGGTATCATCGGGCTCTACGTTGATGATTCGGTTGGTGCTGACGATGCTGAATTGGAAGAATTAAGCCAAAGAACTGAGAGCAGATTCGACTCAAAGCCTCTAGAACTGGCTCCGTTGACGTTTTCTGGAATAGAAGTGGAGAACAACAATAGTTTACTCAACGTTCATCAACGCCTATACATCGGAAAAGTAATCGGCTACCGCAGACCGCAATGTTTTAGTCCTTCCTATCGCTACTGCTCGAATTAGTCTGGTTGTAAAACTTCATACCCGATGTTGTTGCCGGGGTCCACATCTTATCCCAAGAAACGGAATCAAAATTCAGTAAGGCAAACTTCACCGAAGTCAACCGAATTTTCAAGCACTTGAAGACACACCCATTTCTATTTCTAGCCTGTCCGCAACTTGACATCAACTCACTACGACTTGTTGCGTTCACTAATGGTTCTTCTGCAATCACGAGAGATCTATTATCGCAGATCACCTTTGTATTCTTCCTACAAGATGGTTCAGAAAACGCCAACTGCATTGAGTTCAGTAGTCGCAAGTCCAGAGGCGCAGTGAGATCTGTTTTAGGGAGCGAGATTTTTGCATTCTCAGATGCTGTTGACATCGCCGTACTTATTCGTCGTGATTTACAGAAGATTGTCAACCGCAACATCGACTTGCGAATTCTGATCGAATCGTCATCGTTGTTCCATGTCATTCCGAAATTATCTACTACTACGGGAAAATATTAACGATCGACATTAGTACTTCTCGTCAGGCATGTGAAAGCGAGGATATCACTGAGATCGGCTGAGTGTGCAGACTCTACAACCTCGCTGAACCTCTTACAAAGTGCGAACTGAGCAATGCACTATTTACCTACATGAATACTGGCGTTTTGGATCACGATATGGAGAGGCTGGCTGTGCGCGACCATTCTAATTATGGGCCCGATTTATGGACGAAAAATCCGGGTCAAGGCGAATAAAAGGCTCCGGAAGTTGGTATGATCATGGGGAAGAACGAGTATGCGGATATTTTCGCATTGCATGGTAACTTTTTATCGTTCCAAAAAAAAAGATTGAAGCACGCAATTTTTTATTAATTTTTGGTGATTTAAGGTACGAATGAAGATGTATAAGTACCAAAGGTAATGTTTCAATTAATATTTTATGGAACCAATACCATTTTTTTAGTACCAATTTATGTTTACTGAGATTGTAGACAGGTGTTTATTGCACCGGTATACATGTATATATATACCTACGATAAAGTTTCAAAAATGATCAAGATCTCTTTTAAGATACCAATAAAAACTCACTTGTGGTACCAAGTTAAGTATAGGTAAAAATATTTCATTTCGTTAAATCTACAAGGTGAAAATGTTTATAATCGAATCAATAATTTTACATGTTGTGGAACCAGTAAACAGTAGAGTAAGAAAATGAAGTGTAATTTGACCAAATACGACACCTTCCATATCTGATCTGCCCAACGTCCTTAGTTCAGGCAAAGCATTCCAAGTTGGGCTGAATACATCGTAATCAAAGATTTTGGCAGATGAGACATGCATACAACGTCTATTTCCAATAGATACGTGAAATTTTGAATCGAATGCACCTTTTTACGTATCCCATTTCGTTGTCGGAATGGAAATAGTTTTTTAAAATTCGTGAAACTTACTTTCATTCTGATTGGATGGAAAAATTTCAACTTCAGAATTTGAAGATGCGTTGTTCTTGTTATCTTCCCCGTAACCTTCAAAATGTATATTACAACTAAGCCCAGGGAAGTAATGGAGCGGACACATCTCATCATCATAATTCCATTGGGCACCTCCCATGACTTGTAAAAGTTGAACATCCCTCCTTTGGATTCTTCTTGCAGACATATAAGTGATATTTTCTTCAGTTGTAATTACGATCCATTGAATAACAGTAGATGAATCATCGAACATAGGTGCTGTAATTGTACTGGCTGTTAAAACAGTTGGAAGCGTCGGAATATAGCGGACTCCAGACACAAATTTTCTGTGAATGTCATTATTTATATGCTTGAAATGAATCAAGCTGCAATTGAATTTGAATTAGATTGAGGATCTGCGAAGCAGTTCATGAAAAAGACTATCTATTTCTCCCAATAATCTAGTGTGCGGTCGCTTCATCATTTTATTCAGCTGATATTTCATATTCATCCTTGTTTCCAGTAAGCGCATTTCAGATGTACTTTTTTCTTCAAAATATTCTAATGATTTCATCCTACGCTTAACTTCTCCCACATCACTATGGACTGTATTGGATAGATTATTCAAATTTGATATATCCACTTCATATTTGTCTTGGAAAGCTTTCAGTTTTTTAGCAAAGGAAT
>JAULBU010035863.1:0-15504 GCA_032358235.1 Odonthalia washingtoniensis
AATGAACTCGTCCCACAAGGGAAGTCGCCTAGAAAGAAAGGTCTGCAAAGAACTTAGTCTTTGGTGGTCCCAACAAACTAACGACGATTGGTTTTGGCGGTCATCGCAATCCGGAGGCCGGGCTACTACACGCAAGAAGCGGGGGCTTTCGACGGTCAACGCCGCAGGCGATGTTGCCGCAATGAACCACGAAGCACAGCGATTTCTCGAATTAGCTTCGCTTGAGATAAAATCGGGCTACCCGAAAGTAACCCTAAACCTACTGGTCGAGAAAGACGGCGGAACAGAGTTCCATAAATTTATCGACCAAGCACGAACTTCCGCTTCTTTAGCCGGTTCGCCGAACTGGATGCTGATCCACAAACGGGACCGATCGGACGGCATTATTCTAACGAATAACGCCTTGCCGATTACCCCGAGAGCCAGCATCCCGGTCCCGATTCCGGATACCGGCACCCTTGAATGGGTTTACGTTTACCGGTATCCTGAGTTCTTCTGCGACGTTGTTCGCGACCATTTTAAGGCTATGGCGGACCATTATGAAGGAAAAGCAATTTAGGGTTAGCCGGGATGACTGGGACAGCATAATGCTCGACCATCAAATCCCGCTTGACCTTCACCCGCATCAGCAATGCCGGGAACTCTACGATCTAGCCGAGATTGAAATCTACGATACTTACCCCGAGTTTAAGGAAGCCGCTGCCCTGGCTATCTGGGCGGCTAGAACCGGCAAGTACCCGTATTACCTCGGCGAATACGTCATGTTCTCGCCGGTGCCGATCACCGACGAGATCGTCCCGAAGGCCGAGAAGCTAAACGAACGCCGGGAAGCCTGGGAAATCTTTGCTCCGGGCGTTCACGCTAATCCGTATTCTCGGAAGTTTTTAGCCGGAATGATTTTAGCGGAACTCGGGCTGAATGCCGGGGTAACGGATGACGGGGTTCGGATGTTAGATATTGCTTCGAATGTTCCGCTTCCGGAAGAATCTCGAAAAACACTCCGAGAGGCATGGCACGTTATCAACGGTTACGAGTATTATAAGCGAATGCGGGAAGCCGGTAAGGTTAAGACAGAGTCCGAAGCCGACACTTATGATCCTCCAACTGAAGAAAACTAATTACCCATGCCAAACCTTTACGTTCTCCGGGAGATGCGGTCTTCCGATCTGAAGCAAGTAGCGGCGATTGACGCCGTCTGCTACCCGTTAGCCCCCTGGAAAGCCGGGATATTCCGGCATTGGACCCGAGAGAAGCAAGAAACCGGCGAATACATCGACAAGTCGACAGCCTTCGTCGTAGTTGATTCCGCCGCGAATAAGGTCATCGGGTATTCGATTACCCGGCAGTCCCCTGAACGTCCCGTTCATATTGAACTGGTCAAGCTGGGCGTTCATCCCGGATACCGGAAAAAAGGAGTTGGTTCCCAACTAATTTTTAACATTTTACAAATTCAGCCTAAGAAGGTCCGGTTCTTGTTTACTATAGTGAATGAGACGAATGTTGACGGGCAATTATGGGCTAAGGGACTCGGATGGACTTGCGTCCAAGTCCTGCCTACCGGTCAAGTATTCGAAACCGAAGATGCCTATGTATTTGAAATTGGTGGATAATGATCGTAAACCGAAAAGAATTACTCCGGATACTCGAATCCGTTTCGCCCGGCTTATCCGCGACGGAAGCCGTCGAACAAGGCAACTGTTTCGTCTTCCGGGACAAGACCGTCACAACCTTCAACGACGAGATTTGTTGCAGGCATGACACACTTTTGGACATCGAAGGTGCCCTTCCCGCCAAACCGTTTATCGAAACCCTTCGGAAATTAACCGAGGAGGAGATCGACGTAAGACTCGAAGGCGGGGAGATCAAGATCAAAGGGAATCGCCGGAAAGCCGGTCTCCGGATGCAGCAAGAGATTATGCTTCCCTGCCACGCCGTCGAAGCACCGACGAAATGGACGGATACCGTTCCGGCTTTTGGGGAAGCCCTAGTCCTAGTGGCGGAAGCCGCCGCCAAGGAAGATGATAACTTCTCCCTTACTTGCGTGAACATCGCTCCGGATTACGTTGAAGCCTGTGACGCTTTCCAGGGTATCCGGTATTCCGTAGACACGGGCGTCCGCTCCAGCGTGCTTATCAAGCGTTCCGCTTGTCAGGCAATGAACGGGCTCGGAGTAGCGGCTATTGCCGAAACCGACGCTTGGCTTCACTTCAAAACGTATACCGGGCTAACGATCTCGGCTCGGAAGTATTCCGAAGAATTTCCGGACATCTCGAACATCTTTACGGCGAAATCTACCGGAAGCCTAACGCTGCCCGGCAGTATCGTCGAAGCCTTAACGAAAGCGTTAATTTTCGCTACGGAATCCGCTAGCGGGAAACAAACGATTATCCGGCTAAAGGAGGGCAAGATGCTTATCCGGGGTCAGAACCAAGACGGCTGGTATGAGGAGTTCCGGGAAGTAAATTATTCCGGAGAGCCGATGTCGTTTGGGGTCAACCCGAAGTACGTTGCGAGCCTTCTGAAACATGATATGGCCTGCGAAGTAACTGAAAACTCGCTCCGGATTACCGGGGATTCCTTTATTCTGGTTGTGGCTTTAGAGAAGGTGACGTAATGGCAGGTTTCTTCACCGGATCAACCCTCACCAAGAAGTCGATGCCGATACTTCCGGCTTGCGGTCCTTGCGGTCTCCGCAAGTCCTGCAAGCACCCGGTCCAGACTTACCAGGGCGAACCGAAGTCAAAGGTCATCGTCGTGGGTTCCACCCTCGTCGATGACAAAGACGGCATCCGGAAGTCTGACTATTCCCGGCTAAAGTCTTTGCTCGCGAGAGCCGGTCAACGGCTAGACGAATTTGCGGTAGTGACCGCACAAGCCTGTCCCGGAGAGAACCCGGCAGCCTGGAAGCATTGCCAACCGCAAATGTTCCAAGAACTGAAACGGATGAACCCGGTACTCGTTATTCCGTTTGGCAATAAAGCCGTCTCCTCGGTATGCGGGCGACTCTGGCAAACTGATCCGGAAATGCAGAACCGGTTCTACGGACAAGCAATCCCTTCTACTATCCTGAACGCCTGGGTGTGTCCGGTTGGTCCGGTTGGGATATTCAAGGGAAACGGGAACGCCACTTCGATGTGGAGTTACCGGCACTTGAAACAGGCGTTAAGCAAAACCGAACGTCCGTTCGAGACTGTCCCGAATTACGGAAAACTTGTTCGGGTATTGACTGACCGGAATCAGATCGAATACGAACTAGGCCGAATCTGTGAAGCGGATATTGCCAGTTTCGACTACGAAACAACCGGCTTGAAGCCCGAGGCTCCGGGTCACGAAATCGTGACGGCAAGCATCGCTTGGATGAAGAACGGGATAATCGATTGCATCGCTTTCCCGTTCTATCCGGAAATCCAAGAAACTTTCAAGGAGTTCCTGCTATCTCCGGTCAAGAAGACTGCGGCTAATATGAAATTCGAGGCTCGCTGGAGCCGGAAGATGCTCGGGGTCGAGGTCAACCGGTGGTACTGGGATTCGGTTATCGGGGCACACCTAGAAGACCCGCAGCGGGGTGTAACGAGTTTGAAATTCCAAGCCTTCGTTAAGTTAGGGGTTCCCTACTGGGCGAAAGACTTGGACGGGAATCTCGAAGCGGACGGAGGCGGGAATGCGATAAATAAAATTCATCAAATCCCGATGCCGACATTGCTGGTCTATAATGGGTTGGATGCTCTTTATGAGTTGTTGGTCGGTTCAATCCAGATGAAGGAAGCCGGGTTGATTTCTAAACATTATGTTCCAGAGGAATTGATAGCGAGGGAATAATGAGCGACGAAGATATTGGAACAGTCTTATTCGTAGGTTCTGTTATTTGGACGGTGCTTGCCGTTATGCTCGGGGTCACAATAGGCAAGGATATCGGGCAACACAAAAACCGAATCGAAGCCGTCGAGGCTGGGCACGCCCGATGGATCGTCGCTCCGAACGGATCAACTACTTTTGAATGGAACCCGAAATGAGATTCTACTGTAAACGATATTACGTTGCCGTGTCCTGCTGGGAGGTTATGGCGGCTCTCGGCTGGTGGAGTAAAGGTAAGCCTGTTTTACTTGACTGGGACTTCACCTGGAATGCCGGAAAATTGTGGTGTTACTTCCGCATTGGCCCACTGTTCTTTATGCGGGTTCCCGGATGTCGAATCATTCATAGGAAGGAAGTAGAATGATCCAAGAACTCCGGCTGAAAGCATTTCAAGCCCACTCAACCCTAAAACTCCAATTCGACCCCGGCGTAAACGCCATCGTCGGAGAAACCGACTCCGGCAAATCCGCCGTCTTCCGGGCTATCCGGTGGCTGGTCGAACATTCCTCGCCTACCGGTTATCTGAAACACGGAGAAAAAGAACTCCGAGTCGGAATCAAAACCGAAGACGGAACCGTCATCCGTTTTAAGACTCCGAAGGCTTACGGATATTCGGTCAACGGACAAGAGTTTCTCGCCTGCGCTTCGAAACAGCCGCCCGAAGTCTCCGAAGTTACCGGATTGTCCGAGATCAATCTTCAGGGACAGCATGACCCGCCATTCCTGCTTACCCTTACTCCGGGCGAGTTCGCTCGGGCTTTGAATCGGGTTGTCGATCTGTCGAGCATCGACATCGCGACTTCCGACATTAAGCAAAACGTAGCAAAAGAAAAAACCGTCCTCGAACACCTGAAGACCAAACACGATACGCTCGAAGCCCGATTTTCCGAGATAGCCTGGATTCCGGAAGCGGTGTCTCATTTTGAGACAATCGATTCGGAGATCACTCGGCTCGAAGCCCTCGAATCTAGCAATACGGAACTCGAAGAAGCAATAAATTCCTTCCGAAATACGGATATCGATTTTAAGGCCGCTAGCACGCTCGTAGACGCGATTTCATCGCATCTCGACCGATGTGCCGAAATCCGCAAAAACATGCGGGAGACGGCAATTGCGGAGGTCAAATCTGCTATTTCCGGATATCGGGATTCGGACAGCCGGTTCCATGCCGGGATTCCGTTAGTTGCAGAGTTAGAGCGTCTGTGGGAAATCGGGAAACGTGTTGACGGGATTTCGAGTAAGATTTCGATGCTCGAACCGAGTTTAGAAATTCTCCGGAAAACTTCGGAAGTTTCGGCGGTTGCCGAGCGGGTGACGGGTATTATTGAGTTGTGTGAACGGACGAAGGAAGCCAAGACGGCTGAGATGTCCGTAAGGACGGTTGTTAGGGATATACGGAATACTGAGGCCGAGATTGCGAAGCTGGAAGCGAGCAAAGGAAAATTGCAAGAAGCAATCGGCCCGGTATGCCCGACTTGTGGTAAACCAATGAAAGGGAAGTAAAATGCTGAATCCGCTAGCGATACTTACTTCCGATGTGCATTATCGCCTAGATCGCCCCGTCTCCCGAGCCGAGGAATCGTGGCGGGAAGTCATGGAAGCCCGGCTGGGCTATCTCCGACAAAGTGCCAACGATTATGACGTTCCTGTTGTAATTGCCGGGGATTTATTCAACCGGGCTTGTCCGTCAATGGAAACCGTAGCGTTCGCAATGGATACGTTGACGGGGTTCCGTAATCCGATATTTTGTACCTTCGGACAGCACGATACTCCGTATCACATTGCCGAAGGGCGACACAACGCCGCTTACGGCATCCTGACTCGGGCTAACCGAATCCGAGACTTGCCTGTGAACCAATGGTTCCATTACTTCAACAAGATTGCCATCTACGCCATGCCGTGGGGGGCTTACGAAATGCCGGAACCCGTTCACGGTCCTGGCGTAAAACTCGGAGTAATGCACAAATACGTTTGGGCAACTCCCGATACGAAACACACAAAAGCCGGTCCCGAGTCCTGCGTAACCGGAATCTCGGATTACGTCCGGGCGTTCGATGCAATGGTCATCGGTGATAACCACACGCCCTGGAAAGCCGGGAATGTCTTTAATCACGGGGCGTTCCTAGCGACTTCCTCGGATCAGAAGCATCTTAGTCTGCGGCTAGGTGTTCTCTGGGATGATGGGAGTATTACCCTAGAGCCGGAACATGAAACGGCGAAAGCCGTCTGGGTTGACGATGCCGTTACGACGACGTATAAAACGGCTAGCGGGTTAATTTACGATCTAAAAGCGATAGACGAGGGTCGGGCCGATTTCGCTGAAACACTTCGCGTAGTAGGCGGGAAAGCGGCTCGACCCGGAACGAAACAAGTCATTGACCGGATACTGGAGAAATTATGAGCAAGAAACCTTTAGAAGTTCCTTTTATCGACAACGAAGACGGAAGCCGGTCATTCCTTTCCTATCCCGGATGGAAGTGCGACTTCCTTCATTCCCCTGTTCCGTTCAAAGCCGATATGCGAATTGCGGATATGCACCGAGGACGGTCAGCCGCTCAACTTGAACTCCAAGACTTGGAGACCGGAAGCACCTTCCCGATGTTTTTGAAGGGCGTCATGGATATGCTGAAAGTCTGCGATATGAAAGCCGGAGCAGTTTCGGGTTGGTGGTATTTCGTTAAGCGGGGAGCCAACTACGGAATCGAATACTCCAAGGAAGAACCAAAGGTCAAAGACGGTTATGTCCAACTCCCTCTGCCTATGTGAAACTTGTGGGGATTTGTTATACATAAATCCCACCGGCACCGAGACCCAGCGGGTTCCCTGCCCTTACGAAACCAACGGAATTTGTTACTTACGCCCGGAGATCAATTGTGATAGATGTGGAAAGCCTAAGCGAAGAACTAAAAAGAGTTACGACCGCTTGCAACCGGTTAGCCGGGAAACGGGAAGCACAACTCCAAACCCTCAAGAACCTCGGGTATGATTCGGTCGAGCAAGCCGAAAAAGCCCTAAAGAAACTCCAGAAAGAATATGACAACGCAAACGAAGAACTCGCAACTGCCCACGCCGACTTCCTATCGAAATATGGCGATGCGATCGAAAATTTCAAAACTGCGTGAAATGCATTCAACTACCGCGACATCGCTTCTTGATGCCGCTACCGATCTCCGGGACAAGCAGGAATCCCTAGAGGACTTGCTGGAAGCAAAGGCTTTAGTTCAGGAAGCCGCTCTGTTCTGCCAGACTTCTTGTCAGGAAAAAATCAGTCATATCGTTACCCGTTGTCTGGAAGCCGTCTTCGGGGAATCCGCTTACCGATTCGAACTGAAGTTTGAGGAGAAGCGGAACCAGACCGAAGCGACGGCTTTGCTCGTAGACTCGGACGGGAATGAACTCAGCCCGACTGACGGGGTAGGCGGGGGCGTTCTGGATGTTGCGGCTTTCGGGTTACGGTTAGCCTGCCTCGTATTGCAGCGTCCGGCACCGGCTAAGGTGTTGGTTTTAGACGAGGCTTTCCGGAATCTCAGTTTTGCCTACCGTCCGAACGCCGCTCAAATGCTAGTGGAACTAGCTTCGGATTTCGGGGTTCAGTTAATCCTAGTCACCCACTTTGCGGAGTTTTCGCAAATAGGGAAAACTCTCGAAATCGGAAAATAATCTATTAGGGGGCGGGTTAGCGGGGTATAGTATTACCGTTGACCCGTTTACTTCCCGTTTTTCCGGAGACTGAATTATGCCTGCTAAGACTAAAGTTGAAATTATCAACGAGACGCCCGAATACTACAAGACCAATCCTCGGGGACTTGACGATGCCCTTGGGAGTTGTGTGTACTACAACCCGACAACCGGAGCTATGTGTAATGTCGGGCGTTGCTGTATCAAACCTAGTTACTTGTGGTACGGTCCTCCGAGCGACGGTATTTTGGTCGAAGGAAAAGACTCGGACAAAAGAGTCTGGATTGACGAGCTTCTCAAGCCGGAATACCGGGGACACGATGTCAATTTCTGGGATGACCTCCAGTCTTTCCACGATCGCCCAAGATTCTGGAAAGCGAACGATAAGGGAGGTTCCGATTTAACCTCTGCCGGATACGAACGACTTGAAGAACTTCTTGCCCGATGGAAAGACCGATGAGCCATTTCGCCAACGATCCGAAAGACGCTTTACTCCTCTGGGGTCCGCAAGCGGACTCCGAACTTCCGAACTACATTCAGCCTACGGCTGCGGTTCCCGGAAGTATCGAAAAGATTAAGATACTCCGGCAGCGAGCCGACATTAACGCCCCGTTATTTCATCCCGAGGACCGATCGGATTTAGCCGGAGTCAAGGAACCCGTCTTTATCTTCAAGTCCCGAACTAAGGAAAAATTACAATGAGAATTTTGTGCCTGATGCCGGTTTACAATCACCGGCACGAAACAACCGAGAACGCCCTTCAGTGTTTCCTCGACCAGACCCACACGAACAAATACATGTTGATCGGGGATGACCGTCCAGCCGCAGCACAGATGCCCGAGCAATTCTTTCAGAACGGGGAAGTTGTAAGATTTTCTTACAGGTTCCCGACTCTGACCGAGAAGTACAACGCGATGCTCGCCTATGCGCATGAAGAGAACATCGCCTACGATGCCGTCGCTATTTGGGATGACGATGACATTTTCCTCCCGATGCACTTAACGGCAGCGGCCTACGAACTTTCCAGGAATCCGGAGTTTGCTTGGTATCACCCGCAAAGGACGTTTATCTCGATGTCCGGTGACTTATCCATCACGGATACCGCAAATCGATTCTGGTCGTGCTGCGTGGTCCGTAGAAGCCTTCTGGAACAGATAGGCGGGTTTCCGGTCTCGGCATGGGCCGGGTTCGACCAAGAGTGTTTAAGGGCCTTTGGTGCGGTCACTAAGCCCTGCTTTACCGAGAAGGTAATCAATTACGTTTACCGCTGGGGCGATGCCGAAGAGAACCACACTTCCGGTTATATGACGGATGGGTATGCCGGAACCGCTTGGTACGGCAAAACGCCGTACAGTATCGGACAGGGATTGCTTAACCCGAAGTATGATCCGACAACAATCAAGACTTTGGAAGAACTGGAAGTTCGATTCAAAGACATTGCCGGGATATTGGTGAAGGAATGACCCGAGGCGAATTAGTCAAATACCTCGAACAAGTCGCTCGGGATTACCGGACAGATGCTCTGCTATCGATCAACCGGAACTCCCACATGAACGAACTTAACGGGGTTTCCTATCTTTCCCAGCAACAGGTAGATGCCGTCCTAGTAGACTTCATCAACTTCGTTGCGGCTTGCCAGGGAATCGATCTCGGGCTTTATACTCGGGACATAAACGAAAAACCCAGCCACCCGAACCCGGATGACTGGGAATAGAGTTTAGCCTAACCCGCTAAACTTAATCGGTACACTTGCCGGACTTGATGTCCCGCTCGGCGTGCCAGATTGCCCGGTAGACCATTGCTTTGACGAGCGGACGGAAGAACAAGTGAGTCTTCTTCCGATTCTCGGCTTGCTTGTAGAGGTCGTCGATAATCCGTTCGAGATTCTCTCGGCACCACAAAGGTCCGTTGTTATCGTAAAGCATCTTCAAAGCCCGACATGAGCATCCTTCCGTCTGCTCAAATCCTAACTTTTTTAGCGTTTCCGAGAGGTTAGTCCCGACTCCGCATTCCCGAACCCAAACTCGTATTTCCTTAGCCGGACGATCCTCGGGTAGCCGAGAAAGAACAGCCATGCCGTATTGATCGGCTGTCGCGTAAGCGACAAACCATTCCGGGTAAGCCTTTAAGTATTTCTTAATAGCTTGCCCGAGACCCGGACCGTTGTCCTCACCCTTTTGCCCGAAGTAACTCGTATCATGGATAATAATATACTTTCGAACTTTCGGAGCATAGGCTTGGAGTTCCGCGAAGAGTCTCGCCTCGGTATGCCTGGTATCGAGGAACAGCAAGTCCGTTTCTTCTGTCATCTCTGGGAGATCGTGAAGGCTTACCTTATGCGAGGTAAAGGTAATCGGTTGACGGCACCCCGAAGATACGGCAGCGTGAAGCAACTGGGTGAGGGTATCTTGTTCCTCTTGGTACGAGATCATAGTCGCAACGCGACATTCGTTTTTGTTGCAACTGGTCTTCCCGCAGCCGCCCTGCTTGACACAGCCCGGACGTTCCGAGAGTCCTGCGAGGAGGAAAGCGGTAGATTCCCGGCGTTTGGTCATTTCGGTAACGTGGAGACACTTACCGGCGTATTCGGCGAGTTTCTTTGCGTGCTGGTCAAGATCACGCTTGGCGTTGTCTTGGAGCCACGAAGAGATTCCGACGAGGGTATCTACGCCTACAGGGAGCGGGAGATTGTTGTTGCTGGTAGCCGATGCCGGGGATACGACATTCCGGAGGGAGTTCATGTTCGTATTCTTTGCGACATAGTTGACCGGATCAGCGACAATCTTGTCCCATTCGGATTGAGGCATCTTCTCTTCGTCTACGAAGTGATACCGAGCCGGTTCGAGCGAGAGCCCGAGTTCGGTCAACCCGAGAACGTAGTTCCTGGCCTTTCCTTCTCGGCTAATCGGATACCGGACGCCCTCGGGACGGTCAAAGCGATGATTCCATTTAAGCCAAGGTAGGCATAGAGTCTTTCTTCCGGCTTGTCGGTACTTCTCATGGATATAGCATTCCTCACCACCGAACGAACGGAAGTTCGGGTTAAACCCGAGCCACGAATCCTTACGGGAAGAAAACAATCCGAGCCCTTGCGCCGGGATTTCGAACGGAGCATCTGTATCTCGCCATCCGGCTACTCGGTATCCCTGGCGAACGAGTTCGGCTTCGTGTTGGGGCCAATCGATTCCGGTAAAAGCCCAGGGTCCGTCCGTATTGAGGAACTTCAGTTCCAGCTTACGATCGGAGTTTTCGTGACCGGTTACGAGGTTGCCTTTGGGATCGTACCAAGCGGTAGCCCAGGTTCCCCACATCTCGCCCCGCCATTCGGGTTCGAAGTGCGTCTGGACGTAGGCGAGGTTGTCCATCAACAGGGGACCGGTGTAGAGGTCAGTCCGGCTTTCGGACGTATCGAAATACCATTTCTTCAGGTTGTGAATGGCGTTCGGCTGGAGAAGGACATGGCAGTCCATGACCAGAACGGCTTCCCCGCGAGCCTCGGAGAAAATCCGCTCTCGGGTTTGCGTTGTCCCGGTGTTGTCGGTGAAGGGTAGGTAGCGAACGGGCGTTCGAACGGTGTTTACCTTTTCGCACAGGCTTTTTACGGCCTTGCCGTGTTCGGATGTCGGGTCATTGTCGACGATCAGAATTTCGCAGTCTGCGACATCCTGAAATAGTCGAAGGGCCTGAGTAGAAAAATAGACACCTGAGTAATCAGCAAAATGTGCCATACCGATGGTTAGTTTCGGAGTTGCGTTCATAAGTTCCTCGGGAAATGAAGTAGAATCAATAAAACTAATTCTACGGGAGATTTTTCAGATTGCAAGGGGGATTTATGCTCCGCCGTCACAGCCTATGCAAGTTGTAGTGCCGCTACCTTGAAAGACCCCGCCTAATACAAAGTTGCAACAATACGGCGAGGCTTGCACACAATCAATTCCGTTGACACAGCACGCACCGACCAAGTAATCGCAACCGTCAACGCAGGTCTTTGTTCCGTCCCAGATTCCACCGGCAAACCCGCAGTTAGTCTGAGTCAGCATCGAACAGGCAATCCCGCAGGAATCTTCGCCGGATGCGTCGATACAGCATCGTCCTAGCGGGGCTGCTGTTGTGGTCGAGGTAGTTGAAGTCGTAGTGGTAGTTGTCGTTGTCGGACATCCTCCGTTGGTTCCAGTACAGGAAGCCCCGGCTGTATAAATGTCAAACCCGCCATCACAGGACATCGACGATACAGGTGACATACAACTGTAGTTTATCCCGTCAATGCTGAAACAGCATCGTCCCATCGACGTTGTCGTCGTAGTCGAAGATGTCGTTGTAGTGCTGGTCGTTGTCGTAGTAGTTGTGGTTGTGGTCGTAGTAGTTGTGGTTGTGGTCGTAGTAGTTGTGGTTGTGGTCGTAGTAGTTGTGGTTGTGGTCGTAGGAACGCAATACCCGTCACCCGGACAAGTCTCTCCGGCAGTCCAATACGAACCCGGATCAATACAATCGGCTTCGAGAGTCTCAAAACAGAGGAAAGCCTCACCCAGCGGTTGGCAGCAAGCCCCCATAACCGTAGTAGTCGTTGTGCTGGAAGTGGTTGGTCCGCAAGGTGTACTGACCCGCGTACATTCATCCGGGCTTGCCGCTGTAGGCGGGGCACAATAGCAAGAAGGTCCGCAGGTCAAACTACTACCCGTCGGAATCCATCCACCTTCTCCGTCGCCTACCCATCTACAACTATTGGTACAAGGATTAGTTGTGCTGGTGCTAGTGCTAGTGCTGGTCGTGCTTGTAGTCGGACGGCAATGGTAACAAGGATCAGGCGTAGTCGGCGGGGAACTTGTGGTAGGGGGCGTAGGTCCGCGACGACAAGTAGTTTCCGTAGTATCCCGGCAAGCCCCCGGAGGTGTGGGAGGATAGGGACAATTACAACCGCCAGGGATATTCCCCTGGCAACCGCCGCCTGCAAAACTCCAAGCGGTTCCCGCATTATTACTGCCCCATAGGCAAGTGCCGCGACAGAATGGCGGGGGAGGCGAAGTGGTAGGAAATCGAGAACATCCCCGGACCACGACAGGCGGGATCACGCAAGGGTCAGCGGGGTCCGGGATTAGGATAGAAGCACAAGCACACCCCGAAGCACATCCGTTTCTGGTGATATTACCCGCGATATAGGTACAAGTCCCGCACTCTTGCCCCTGTGTATTTGTGCGACATCGAGGATCGTCGCAAGCGACCGTAGTGGTCGATGTGGAGCTAGTGCTGGTAGTCGTTGTGCTGGTGGTAGTAGTTTCCGGGCAATCGGGTATATCGGGAACCCCGCCAGAAGGGGGAGGAGAACAGGAGCCTCGTTCGCAAGTTTGTCCTGGTTCCGGGCAGCCTTCGGGCGGGTAACAGACGCAGGGCGGAACTAAAGTAGTGGTCGAGGTAGTCGAAGTCGTAGTTGTTGACGTTCCGTCGATAATCTTCTTCGGAACCGGACATTGGCAGTCTCGGTCTTCCTCTTCTTCCTCGGGCGGGACGTAAGGTGCCCGAGTAGTCGTAGGGGCGGCTGTCCCGTAATTCAGGCATTTGCTGACGATTTCCCCGTCTTCGTACAGGCAGCGGTCGCCCCGCCCGTAACACGAGCAGGGAGCCGGACAAGATGAACCCGGCTTCATTGCGTACCGAAGAAGCCCAAAATTATCTTCCTGACAGACCATCGTACATTCGCGGTCACTACATCGCGTAGTCGAAGTTGTGGTACTGGTCGAAGTAGTCGATGGATTACATTGAATTTCCGAGCAGGATTCCCCAGGCCCGAAATACTTGTAGGCGGAACCCGTACATTGGTCGAGCCGCTGATTGTCGAGGCACAGTCCGTCTACGTCGCAACACGCTCCTGGTTGCGGAGTAGTCGTCGGAGCAGTACAACTGTTTGAAGGATCAGCAACCCAGGCCCCGGCTTCATCGACGGTAAATAAGCAAGAACCCTGACAGCCGCCAGAGGTTAGCGGAGGTACTCCGGGCGGACGGGTTGTGCTGGTAGTAGTCGCTACGGCTTGTCCGGCAGCGTTCGACCAAGTTCCGTTCTTCTGCTTCGTGACCGGGATATAATCCCGAATAGCGTATGGATACACATTGTATACCATCTTCCGGACACGTTTTCCGGCTTCTTCTAAGTACGGAACGAGAACCCCGTCTACGCTTTTGAAAATACAGCATTCGGCTGACCCGAGCGTATTGCCTACCCGAGCCGGAATCGACTTTCCGCAGGGCGGAAGAGCGAAGTAATTGTCCGGGGCTTTCTGGGCTTCGAGGAATTGCCGCTCTGTCCGCTTCTCGGGATTGCGTTCATCGTAGTCTTCCGAGAGCATCCGGAGTTTAACGATCGACGCTTCGTCGAGTAAATATCCGCTTGGTTTCTTGTCGTCGGCCATTAGAGGGGCATCGCTGTAATTGAAAGAAATGCAGTTGCGTGGGTTGAATGTGCGAACAGAGGTCCGGCAAACTGCCCGAAGGAAGCCCGGCCTGATCCGATTTCCACAACCAACTCACCCTTACTATTAGTTATTTTAATAGTATTCGATTCTTGCATTTCTCGCAATAGCGAGGCTCCTTCGGAATCCGCAGAAAGTTTGACCGGATTGTGTCCGAACATGATCTCACATTTACCGAACTGGAGATCACCAAGTTTGATTTCGGTACGGTTTGTCCCGTCCGCTGAAGGAGCGATTTTGACGTTCCGTTGATAGGGCACATTCTCCGATGGGAGCGTTCGGTCGTAAGCCCACTTCGCCGTTGTCGTCGGGTTTTCCCATTCTTGATAATGGCAAGTCAGAAGAACCGTACATCGGTCTTGTTCTTGAACGGCGGGTTTGGTGTGGATTCTGTCTTCAAGTTTATTTGGCATGATTATTCCAGAACAATCGGGATTCCGAGTAAAAGTAAATTACCTTCTTTTTCGATTTCCGGCTTGAGGTAGACGGCATCGGCAATATCGTCAATCGCCTTTCCGTCTAACCCGAGAAGGGCTACCCCGTTTTCGTCGGTCAACGGGTCTTTGTACGGGGTAAAGTCTTTCGGGTTTTCGACGTTCCCGCCTTCCTTCAGTACCGTCGTGCCGACGTTCTGAATCTCTTCGTCAAACCCGTCGATATTTACTTCGAACGTGTAGGTAGTCTTGTAGTAATAGAAGCAGACGCCGTAAAGCAGACGCTCCCATTTCACATCGGACAACCGGATACATCGGCGGGGGACACCCCAAAGGGTTGCGTCGTTCAGCCGGTTAATCAACAAGACGTAGGTACTGAACGGGATAACCGAAAAGTTGATACCGATGTTGATCGTCGGGTAACTGTATTTCCGCTCAACCTGCGAGCCTCGAATTTGTTCGTGGTTCGTGTAGTTGAGCGGGTTGCCGAACCGATCTTTGACCATCTCTTTTGTCTGGTGAACGAAATCTCCGGAGATAGTGTATGGTTCGAGAAGCGGGTTTTCGATCGACGTTTCTTGGCAACGCTTCCGGGGCTTGGTGGTAAAGGTTTGGGTTACAATCCAGTCGAGCGTAGGCTCGCCCTCGTTCTCGTCTCTGTGAATCCGGCAAGAGAGTTCCGGAGTACAGAAAGCCCAAGAATCTAAATCGTTATCACAGTCGTAAACGTCGCCGGGTTGATAGAGGTCCGGGCAGGACATGACGATTTGGGGTCCGTCTAGCGGGTCTGTCGTTTTAACGTGAAGGTCAACCGTGTAGGTGCGGTGTCCTTCTTCGTCTCGCGAAGAGGATTGTCCGACTAAACCTTTTACGAATGCTGCCATGATGCTCCCTTAGACTATCGTTGCCGTGTCCATTTTAATCGGGTGACGTGTGTTTCGCTCGATATCCCGCAGGAACTTCGCCATCTTTTCTTCGTTCGACAATTTCCGGTCAGATGTGCTGGAGATCGGTTTACCGATACCCGCCATAAAGGCTCGGGCTCGGGCTTCGGCGTCAGCCGACCCGCGAGCGTA
>JAULBU010035874.1:0-15504 GCA_032358235.1 Odonthalia washingtoniensis
GCGTCATCATTTGAGATCTGGTCTATGGTATTGTTTGTATTGTTTTTAAATGCAGCACGCACGTTTTCTGGTGGTTTTGGTGGTTTTTATGTTATATAAGTTTGTCTTCGTGGACGAGTGAATTTATATTCATGATTTTATCGATGTTTAAATAGGTGTGGATTGGAAATATTAATATCAAGTGGATTATCTGAGTCTCGACATTCAGCGTCAGTACGTGGGAGATGAAGGTCATTTTTTCTCATCTAGAATTTGCACATGTTGTTTTGTCTGGGATTTTAATAGGCTGTGTTGTTGCATGATTGACGTGGGAATCTGGTTGGATATATTGGTTGTTGTGAAAAAGTTGGTATGTTGGAAATTGGTGTAGCATTGCGTTATAATGATTCTATAATTGTTTGAAGTTCCTTTATTGATTTTGGCATGTTGGACAGCCAATTTGGTATTATAAATGCAAATATAAGATCATTGCGAAGACCTTTATTAATAAATTTAGTAGTTGTTTGTTCGTTATCTATATTAGGATATCTTGCAACTTATATAAGTCCCCGTATTTTGAGATGGGTAGCAAGATACTCGGATGATGAATTAAGAGTCGAAATTATTGTGTTAGAGGCTCTGGAATCTAGAGTATCATGATTCGCTACACTGTGAGTTTCTAATTTCTTTTCTACTTTTGAATATTTAGGCATGGTTTACGCGGAGGGCCTGTGGTAAGGACTGTTGAAGCTATTATATTGTAATACGTGTAAATAATTATATTGCCTATAGATTTGGAAAAGTATAGATTTTTTATTGATGATAATATTCTGTTTTAAAATTATATTTCTTATGGATTCGGGAAAGTATAGATTTCTTTTTGGTGATATTATTTTGTTTTATTGCTTTAGATGAATGAGCATAGTATGTATATAAGTAGAAGTATTGATATTGGTAAATTATAAAGATAGTTGTTGTACTATGAAGTCGGTTTTTACTTGATTTAATGATTTGTTCTGAGTAATAATTGATTATCTTTTATTGTTGGAGTTAAGAATTGGATTAGTATTTGGTGACATAATCATGAAGTGTTTGTATTGATATGTGCGATCAGTGGAGTTGGTATAGGCCCATAACCCATAGGATGACAAGCTTGATGAGATATCTGTCCAATTGTTATTGATGCTCTCTCATCAGACGTTTAAATATTTATTTGAGTGTCAAAATCAATAACTCTGAAACGTGTAAAATAGAAGGTGGTGACGTGAATCTGTATGTTGAGATTTGATCCTATTTGACTCCCTGGAAGTAATCAATCATACCTGAGTTGTGTAAGGAAAACGAAACGGACAATTTAATGTATCTATTAGCTGTATCCTGAACAGTTGTATTACATCAACCAACATCAGGACTAACAGGTATATCTGTCATATTCAACAGTTTGTGGAAAGGAAAGAAACGGACGTTCACATTGTGTTGTCGTTGATTGGAACTGTTCTAACATATGCCGCCTCATATTTGATAGCATAGAACAATTCAAATCTCGTACTATAATCTTTTAAGGAAAAATTGGTATTTGTTACGGCGAGGAAATTCAAATGGTAAGGAGCACACATTATATATTTTTTATTTGTAATGTATTATTTTTAATGGTCGTGTCCGTCATGCAAAATCGATAATTTATATCGATCCCAAAAATTTCACATTTCTGACAAATGATCCAATTTCTGAAATGGATCTCAACAACAATACCAAAATCGTTAACGATAACGACAATGACGATACCCGCGCTTTGCATGGACACACATGAATTTATTTCTGGGGAGAAGGCCTGGAAAAGAACTTTTTCGCGTGCAGCGAGAAAATTATCCCAAGAAAATCGTATAACCCTTTTTTGCTTTGTTAATATCTGGAAAAACTGTCAACATACGAAAGTGCAAAAGCGCTACCTTTAAAATGTAGGAAAGCGCTACTAAAAGCTGCAGACATGTGTACGAGAAGAATTAAGTCTGTTATTATACCGCAGGATGGAGATAGATTGTACGAGGAATTACTAAAGGAAAAATGTGCAATCAATAAGATTATAGATGGTATGATACGTGTTTTAAAGAAAACAAAAAGGGAAATTTTGAGAAAAGAGTTATTATAGCATGTTTTTCGCGCATCTACCTATATCAGAAGTTCAAAGGGTACTACCCTAACAAAAAGAAAATGATGAAAATGATGGTGCCGACATCAGCGATGTCATTATTGACGAAGTAAATGATGAAGGATGTGGATCAGGTGATGGGATATTAGGAGCGCCGTTTTCAATGGTAGTACAGAGGGTGAAAAAGAACGTGATGAAACACATGATCGAAATAGTTTTTCTACAGTTACAAACCCGACTGGTATAAAATATAAAAGTGGTTCGTTAGGGGTGGCACAGAAGAAAGGCACTCGACGATTGGTTAGATATGGTTGGAACCGAGGAAGTAACACGTAACCGACACGGAATAAGGTGCTTCAATGAGGATGAAATAAAACACGTTGTTTTCTTTATTTTGCGAAGTGACAATGTGTAACATATGTCATGGGGTACGAAAAGAGTAAAATTCAATGGTGAAATTCGTGTAATACCTTGTGTGATGAGGAAAATGAGAGTCGAAAGTATGTAGAGAACGTATGAATTGGAGCCCACTGATAATACTGAGCTGCAAAAATTAGGAAGAACTTAATTTATTGTGCTCTTAAAAACGATAAAGAATGGATTTATGAAACGTCAGTCTTGTGAAGATTATATTCTCAATGATTTGGCTTCTGAAAACATGTCAAACATGAAAGCACTATTAGGAAAAGAGATTACGGGAAACGAAAATAAGGAAAACGCATTGGAAATAATACATGGTGTGACAGAATAATTTAAGTATAGTTATATAACACATGTATCACAAGAAGATCGTGACCCGTTGAATAACATAAAGTTTGCATTGTTGGAAGGAAAGGGTTATGCGGTAACTTACCTTATCACCCTTTCCTTGAAGTAAACTGGAGTGTTTGGAATGTTTATCTATATTTTCTGGGATGAATAGCATACGTGATAAACTTGGAAAATGTTCGGAAACCGAAGAAGCAGTCATTGAAGACTGCAAGGACAAAATACTATTGTATATGGGGCATCTTGTGCACAATCCAAAATAATAGGGGAAGAAATGACAGAAGTGAAAAGCGAAGAAGCAGGGACTGTATGTGTCATTTTTATGGACTATAAAATGAAGATGGAGATAATTCGGCATCATGAGTCCACAGCACAACTTTTTGGGAAGAGAAGTATGTCGTGGCACGGTAGCGCGGTATGTTACCGTACTACAGAAGCAGAAGAGTATGAGAAATGAGAAATGGAAAGGCTTGGACAGATCGGGTAAATAAGAATAGAAGAGAGAAAAGTAAATTGTTAGAAAAAGTCCCAACAACAAGGAGGGAATGTGGTAAGGGAAACGAAATTATGGATAATCTTGATATTTTTTGTAGACCATGTTGTGCACAACGATACTACACAAGATTATATCCAGACTGTGAGTATATTGGGGACTTTGCTGTTCAGAGGACGAAATGAGTTACCGCAATGTAATAAAATATGGATTGTAACCGATAATTCTCGTTGCTACAAAAATAATATATTTTCGGTGATAGTCATTCAAGTATTTGAAGGCTAAAATTCGAACTGAAGGTTATAGTGCATCTCGCTTCTCAACATGACAAGAATATGGTAGACGCTCATTTCTCTATTTCAAAAATACATATCATCAGATTTTTGGAAGAACTTCAAATGGATGTTATCGTCCATGAAGATGTAGTTGAAGCGCTAACGTTTCTTGATGGACTACCAAATACAGCTGTTAAAATGATATCAATAAATATAGTAATTTACTAAAATGGAAAGATAAAAAACATCTATTGTAGCTTTAGGAAGTGCTGCAGAGTTGATTTTTAAGAGACTAAAACAGCAGTTATAAAGTGCATTGTTATGAATATTCTGGTAGATCTCATGAAACTTTTATAATCACAATGTGGGGAACATTTCAAGCAATGTCTTGCTTGCCCGTTGTTCAGAACATAGTTAAAACAACAAATTATTTAAACAGCGTAGTGACAATTAGAAATTGTGAAACAATTTCTGACTCATCTGATGAATAAAACCAATATGATGTGGAATAAGTGTTGCTTGAGGATTCACATATTGGAATCGGTCGGGTGAACAGTACTGGAGAAGTTGAAAATATAAGAAGAATGCAGAATAGACGGTTGTTTGATAGTAATGGTGACATTTTTGTTGGAGTTGAAACTGGAATATGTATCATGACGACAAGTGACATACACTCATGGAAATGATGCCACTGTATCCATAACAAAACTGTAGCCATATATGTAGTGGACGAATTGGAGTTAGTACAATTTAATATGGATTAGGACTAGTAAAGGGAGATTCCGGATTGTAATACATCAATTGTAGAAAGAGGGGAAAGCTTGGACGAGTTAGATGAAGAAGAAACCTATGACTAGATGTGTGGTGGACCTAGAGGCAGTTGCAAACCTCCTGTGTGGTTGAAGGAAAGAAATTTTTCATGTTGTAAATTTCTTCGGAGGTACAGGACAAAAGCAAAAAAGGATAGACATATGTTGACTTCTACAGTTGTTATGTATGACAAAAAAACATTGAGTAGGGCTGTTGGTATAGCCTGTGATGCTATTTATAAAGAAGGATGTGTCAGAATGTACACACGGACAGAATCAAATCCATTAGTATCTGATGTAACAGTCTCAGAGCCATATTTCCACATGTTATATAAGAAAAGGCCTGACTTGTAAACCTAAAGGGGTCACACGATGGGAGCAAACACTATTATTCTATACGATAGTGATATTAGAATGTGGTTTGAAGAAGGAACTGCTAAACCAGGGAAGGAAATGAGCGCAGCGATGATGAGAAATTCTATACGAACAGCTTATCCCGATCAATATATTATACCAATTGAGCAACAAATTTCCAGAAAAATCCGTCTACTGGCTAGGAAATTGAAAATGAGAACCAGGAATGAGGCGGTAACTTTAATAGCAATCGATGATTCTCAGCAAGAGCTTGAAAAATTAAGAATCAATGAATCATGTAGTGGTACAAACTTATTGATTAGTAATGATTGGTTGCAATATGTAAGTAATGTTTTACTACTTGAAGATATATCACTTGTACGTAATGATGTAATTACAGGTATAGAATTTAACGAAGAATACCAGCGATAATGATTGCATCAAATTTTGTTTCTTCTGTTCATTCTGGGGGAAAAGCTGACTCCATTTGAAAACCAATGGAAAAAATAAATACTGATGTCATTATGTCCATTTTGCTGCAATGTCCAAAAATTGCAACACGTTTAGTAGAAACGGAAATGTTGAAGAAAATGAAATTGACTTCTTTGAATGTTCCATTTGGTTTTCCCAGTTGTTCAAAAATTGTGAATAAGGTTTGTAACATGAAACGAAAAATTTTAAAACGTAAATGACTTGGCCTTTAACTATACAAAGTTTGTCTTATCAATGCTGTTATTCTATGCATTATTTTGTAGTAATGTTAATATAAATACCTTGTTCATATATTATTGACTGTATTACTCTAACATTTGTCCAGTAACTATTTTCGAATAGTTATGTTTTATCAGATATATGTTTAGTAGAAAATTGATAATTTCATTTATGACGGAAATGAATTGTTCTTTGTTGTGTTATTTGTTTTATTTTATAAATTTCAATCACTTCGATACATATCTGTATAGTTTGTATTGAATAATTTAATCAATAGTTTTTTACTCTTTCAATTTTCAATACATTTAATGTTTTTCAACAATTCATTTCATAGTAAGTATTGGATAACTATGCATATTATAACTTCTATTCGTGCGAATTATGAATCACTTGTTACCGTTGTAGAAGAAGCTATTACAGTTACTTGTATTTGTGCAAATGTATTCTTCACATTTCTAGATGAAAGTAGGAAAATTTATGAAACCGTCCTTGTTAGTACAGGTAAAAATAAATATTTTATCACCACGATTAAATGTTCCTCATGACATTATCATAATAATTATTAATTATTAAAAGTTTGCATTATTACCAACATTTGTTTTTATGCACTACTTAGTAAAGTTTTTCAGTATACTCAACACCAGTTCTATAAAATTTGATATTACTATGACTGCAACAATTACTGTTACAGTCAAAAGTATACATAGTTGATTCATAGCCGTTATAATTATAAAAATAATATTATTGGTGTACCATCTTGTTTTTGTAGCATTCCGTCAATTGCTGATTACATAATATTTATCGCTATGACGCATTCCATTTCTATAAATATATCACAAAACGCCAATGCTATATATTTACCGACTTACTCACTCGATAATTTGTTATAATCGGTATTATTAGCCTACTTGCTGCTGAGTTTTTATGATTCCATATTATCTGGAACAATTGTAGTAATTACATCAGATTGTTGCGGTACACGTCACATATTGAACCACTAGTGATTCTGATATAATGAAACGTGTTGATGGGTGTAAAGTTGAAGATGGTGCAGTGCGTATATATTAATGTGAATTGCACATGAAACTAATGAAAATTCATGAAGGTGCGTTTCGGGACGCATCTATTTACGGCAATGGTAACTTGAAAAGGGCAGGTTGGGTACAGTGCGATTTACGTTTGGAAGAAGGAAGAATAAAACGTCATTTCATGATTACCAGTAGGGGCTATATCGGTACGTACCTTTCCATTAATTGATACATTAAGTACGAAGCAATATGCTCATATACACTTCGGTGAAGTAGGACGTTTCCAAGCTTCCAATTTGTTGTACTTCACGTGGTGCATAATCATGACGCATAGATGTGTAGTGTTTGCAAAATGGGGATGCATTGCCTTGTAAATGTACCCAACGCATCATTTGTTGAAAATTTTGGACTTGAACTATCCGCTCGTTTGTTGTTGATGATTGTGTTTCTCCGTCCAAATCGACATACTGGTGTGTCGGAACTGACATGTAAAGAACATATAGAATAATTTCTTTGGTACATCCTATAATACACGTGGACAGATATATTCTACTGTATCAGTCCGGTTATAAAAAACATTTTTTCCAACAATGTACATGTCATATGTACATTAATCACCCCTTATGTTACCTGTGTTATGTTTTTCTTTGAATACTCATTTCACTTTTTTTTCATCTTCCTTTTTTACAACGTCTTTTTTCGTCTTTGCATCCACTTTTCATTTGTGTTCTTTTTCAACTTTCTGTTATCATCATTTCATCACTATCAACGCTCTTCTTTGTCATATGTTTATCTATTCATATTTTTATCATACCAGATTGATCACATCGCAACATGTAGTTCACCAACAACATATAAAGCACTAATTGTTTCTACTTTCATTTCTCATACTCCTTATTCTACTGTCCTTAAATATGTTATATTTATACGTTGTTTTATTTATTCTACTGGTGTTACTACTCTTACAGATTTTACTTGTTCATCAACATCTGCACATATATATTTTAAACAATCATATTACATCATCAACAATCTTTTTATTTTTATGGATGATAGCATTTATTCTTAATGTACTCCCTGGTGCATAGTTCAAAATTTAATAAGTACATTATAACATGCATCAACTTTAAGTTATTCGTATTCTTGAAATGATTATTTTCTATCTCATTTTTCATAGCTATACTATATTTGAGAATTATTGCACTATACGTAATCATTTCATGGCGTAAGCAAAGAATTTTCGTTAATATAACAACATTTTATACAACATTTTACAACATCATATAACGCATAGTTTTTTACTTGTATATTTTTCGTTTTTATTTTACGTGGCACAATTTATACTGACTGTTTCCAATCAAAAAATTCCATTCGTTATCATATTATGTATGATTTATACACTTTGTATACAGTTCATTCCTATGTACCATTCAATGCGGGAAAAATAACAAAACTGATAAATCAATACTTATTGTTCGTCATCACCTTAAATAATCATCTTAATGATTAATCACATAATTAGTTAGTTCAATTTTCGTTTCTATGTTATATATATATAATTCATATATATTTTTAATCCAAAATTATTATATTGTTGGTAATGTATACAGATGTTAAAGTAACTGGAACTTTTTGTTTATACAAAGAATTATACGCATATAATTCACGATAGCATTTACAAATTACAATAATTCAGACAAATTAGGACAACATATAACTTTACTACATTAACATAATTAAATAATAACATTACAATTTATAGCAATGCAATTACATTCAAGATAAATGGAATCCAAATATGTTTACAATAATCTTCATGACAAACGGTAAAAATTATATACCGTTACCATTTGTAACAGAGAAGATTGAAAATAATATCAACCAAGTTCCCTTTTTTTCTTTTCCTTTAGAAATATGTATCAGAATATATATTATCAGCATACATGGTTCATGTTTAATTATAAGCATTGTACATATCTTCATATGTACACAATTTGTAACCAATTTATAACATTTTGTTACTAGTACTTTCACTCCCCAATGCTATGTAACGTCACCTGATTCATAATCCACACATACCATCGCTCATATAGTTCAAAATATGTTTCGTACACTCATACTTCATATATAAATCATCTACATTTTTATCAAACATGTTATCATCAGCAATTACTACATGAATGTAATATCAACACAAATACTTTCATGCAGACCCTCTCAACTATTTCTTCCCCAGTTGGTTACGTGTAAGCGATTGTCTTAATCAAAGAACTATTGCTTACCGGCTTTCATTTTCATTCTAAATTGCACTCGATGTTTCACACTAGCTCTTGACTGTTCAAATAACTTTGAATAACCATGCAGTGGCATGTTCCATCATTTAAACGATATTGTAATTGACAATTTAGTTTATTTCCATCAACATTTTCACATTGTGGCTCACTACGATCTTTTTCCTTCGCATCAATTCCACCATCCAAACTTTTATTACAACTTTTATTATTATTGTCATCTACCAAATTTTTATTTGCCGAGTCATGTCTCCCACATCGACATATTCCTTTCCAAAAATCTCCAACTATTTCTAAACATATATCATGTTTTTTATTTATCATTTACTTTGTAGAGTTCATATTTTCTTTTTCGTCCTTCAAAAACATATTCGCTCGATGTACCACAATAATTTCCAACTCCTCCGACGATGTTTCCTTTTCTTTACCAGTAACATTTATACCAATTTCACGTAACTTTTTAATTATTTCAGCAACGAATTCCCATTCACACGACCATCTGAATATTTGGTCGCTTTCACGATCTGCTTCTCCAACTTCTTTCTTTTTCAAGTTCTTTACCTTGTCTTGTTCTTGCAATTTTTCATCCACTCCATCATGAATACTTATTGCCTCCCTTCTCATTCCTTTTAAATTAACATTTTCAAATGTCCCCATCTCGGTGTTACATATTTTTTCTAATTTAATTGTAGATCTTTCCAATACCTAGTTGTTATTGGACTTTTCTATATCCATTTCAAATTTCACAATTTGGTTCTCAATTTTCTCTTCTTTCTCCATCCCTTTATTTTCATTTTCTTCGTCGTTACTAAATTTATGTATTCCGTGGAATACTCTAGTTTTACTTTTTCTCTACTTTCACAATATCGGCTCTATTTTCAACTTCTGTACACCCCCTAAATTTCTTTTGATACTTTATTCATTATTCTGCACAATTATAATAATACGAACGCATAGTTTGAAATAAATTGGCAGTATATTAGTAATTTGTTATTTTCACACAAATTTGTTTCGTTCGCTCCGTAATCGCGTTCGTTTTTGTAAATTCGTTTCGAAGCTGAGCTTACTGTCATCGACCGGTTTATAAAGATGAAATTTTTTGCTGTTCTTGAACGTATTATTGCTATTAGAAATGTTGACAGATGTTTTCATCAATGCCTTTTCCAATTAGTAACTACAACTCGAAACTAATTCTGCTTCGGGCTTCTCTTTTTTCCTTACTTATACCGTCGTCCGTTATGTAGCCTTTCCGTTGTTGATACACGTTCTCAACTCGCAGCGATTGACGCAAGATAATCAGGCTGCATCATTTCTACTGTTACATGCACCTGACTGTGTACAAACAT
Organism: Odonthalia washingtoniensis; assembly: GCA_032358235.1. Taxonomy (NCBI): domain Eukaryota; phylum Rhodophyta; class Florideophyceae; order Ceramiales; family Rhodomelaceae; genus Odonthalia; species Odonthalia washingtoniensis. Next base: position 10,204 of record JAULBU010035874.1, read on the forward strand.
ATACGTTCTGAAGTACAAAAAAAACACTGTACATGTCTCAAAATATTTATTCACTTCTTTCATAAACCTCATATTAGCCCACTTGTGAAAGTTTTCCGTTCTGCGACTATCTCTCTATAACGGAATGACTACACATTTTCTCTTTTATTTACTTTCCATTCGTGCTACGCATGGTATAGGGATACCATGCGACGTGCAAATGTAAAATGTGGCAAATATCTACATGGTGTGCCTGTTATGTAACGCTGGGTCTCTTAAATTTTCATCAAATATCTCATTGTATTAATGACACGTAATCAAAAAATTAATTTGGATTAGTCCCACTTCTGTACAATTCTTTCAACCAATTGTACCTCGACATGATGAGCAGATCACCGTAAGAGCATCCTCATCGCGGTGGCTATTTCAATTTCTATTTTCAATATAAGTACAGATTTTTTTCCATGTGTAATATTTTCATTTTCTCTGCCGTATGTGTAATTTCATCCCTATTTCTCCCTATTTTCAATCTGTATTTTTAGAAAATGCAGTTCCGAAAACCCCACCGCAGATGTTTTCTCTATTCGTTAAACTTCAACAGTATCTCATCGTCCCTCTCGTTTTGACGCATTATTCAGCACTCACCACGGCACATGCAGTACGAACAATCAATCATATGGATCAAGTTGAAGAACCATTGACTTGGTCATCTTCGGAAAATAGTTCAGACGACTGTGATGATGAAGATTATGACGACGCTTATGTAGCCCTTTGTTTAGGCGGCAATTTATATGGGTTTCCACTCTCTTCTCTGAACGCTTCATCGAGCGACAGGACCCAACTGGTTGACAGGGATCCTGTCCCGGTAGGAAACCAAACAAAAATCGACAATTCAATGATGCGATGAAATTGCTCAATCGATTGTATTTTGATGGGCAATATATTTACAATGAAAATGATTTTGAAACTCGTTTCAGAATTCCTCGCAGTTTATTCGATCGACTTTGCAATGGTTTTAATGGCCGTGGATTGTTCAAACATCGGAAAATACATTAGGAATTAGCGGTATTCACCCTCGGCTGCGCATTATTGCAGCGTTGAGAGTCTTAAGTTATGGGATGAGTTTCGATCAGACAGACGATCTTTGTCATCGTTCAGAATCGTCAGACTCTATTTCCTTCAAGTCATTTGCAACGTAGGTTGTGAACGTTTATGGGGAGGAGTATTTGCGCATGCCAAATGAGACAGATCTGGAGCTAATCCTGTCCATTAGTGGTGCTCACAGCTTCCCAGGGTGCTTGGGATCGTGTGACTGTCAGCACTGGAAGTGGAAGAACTTCCCTATAGCATGGGTAGGGCATTTCAACGGAAAAGAAAAAAGCCAACTCTAGTCTTAGAGGCCATTACAGATGATTAGATCTGTACTTGGGCAGTCAATTTTGGTACTCCTGGTAGTTTGAATGACACAAACATTCTTGATTCTTCCAGAATTTACGAAAGCATTCTGCGAGGTAAAATGCTTCCAGAATTTGAATAAGAGATCAATGGACATCGTTGGAAACTCTGCTACTACAACGCTGATGGAATATACCCAAACTGAGCGATTTTTGTTAAAACTATATCACAGGCAACTTCTAAAAATATAAATAAAACTTTTAAATGGCCAAGAGACTTTTCGTAAAGATGTAGAGTAAGATTTTGGAGTTTTACTGTCTCGATGGTACCTCTTGTCCAATCCATGCAGATTCTGGGACAAGTCTTCCATGGATACGACGATGAGAGCAGCAATTATTCTCCACAATATGATAGTTGAGATTCGAAGCGAAGGATATGAAAGTTCAATATGGAGCCTCACTCTCACTTCTGTTGGTAGGGAGATCTTCGTGGATTCTGATGGAAATGAAACCCCATTTTGATAGAACACCCGTGTTAATAACGCAAGAGACGAGTTCTGGGCATCTTCAGTATCAAGTAGAGATGAAAAGAAGTGGGTGAGGCGGAGCATTTTGCTCTGAAAGCAGACCTTGTTGAGCACATATTGATGTTGAAGTTGTAATATTTTTTATATTTGTTCTGATTGCTCTGATTCCAATACTAATAAAGTCGTGGCCTCATTTTCTATTATTCTGTATTATTAACATATGTGTGACCAAAAGTAGGTAACTGCGTGCTTGTACCTCTTCTATGAATTAAATCTTCATCTTCAGCAAACAGTTCTCGAGCACGACGAATGTGCATTCGTTGCGTTTGTCTGAAATAATCATCCTTCTCTTTCTTATCTTCTTCTATTTCGCAGGGTGAAAGTGCAATTGCCTTCATGGAATTTTTGTCCTCAAACAATTCGGTCTTCCGTTCCATAGCAGAAGTAATCATTTCGGCCGTTTTACCATTTTTCTTTGCTACAATCTGTCTTTGCTGCTCAATTTTGGCAGACTTCCGCCCGGTGTGCCCACCAAAGACAGATCTGGATGGAGTAATTTCTTGCGATTCTGTTTCTACGTCATATACAGCAGACGTATCGGAAGGATAGAGAGTACTCACATTTCCTGAAGGTGATATTCCATCTTCTACGTTTTCAGCAGTGCGTTTAATAATTGTTGATTGCAACGTTTGACCAGGTTCTGTATCGATTCTCTCTACATCTGTAGAAAACCTGGCGTGTTTGCATAATTTTTTATATGCCAAATGATTAGCCCATACTGCATGGTCCGTGTCCTTGTACTCATAGCTCATTTTGTCTGTTTTCCATGTGAATTGCAATTGCCAACGATAGCACTTGCGATTCATCCACCCCTGTTGTGTTGCAACTGGAAACCAGGCGAATTTCTTTTCGAAACTTTTGAATGTCAGCACTCAGTTGGTCAAACTTGGATTTGATTTCCTTTACTGCACGAGCTACATCACGCTCTTTGCTGATGTCTTCGCTTGGAGTACGCGCCAAAAACTCACGATGATGTGTGCTAATGAAACGAATTTCAGTTTGACCTATACCAACCAAAAGATCTTCTCATGATGCGATCCACTCTTTCTCTAGTTTCAAAGCTCTCCAGCTGGCCATGAAGCACCTCGTCCCATATAGATCGTAAGTTGCTGTGAAGTTGGTGTGGTTGTGTGGGATTAATCTGGAAGTGGGGGTGTGTAGCAGATGTGCCAGTGTGCGTGGTGTGGGTGTGGTTTATCAAGTTGGGTGTGTTCATTACTTCCAGTGAAAGGTAACAGTCACCAGCGGTTATTTGAGCGTCTACATGACATGTTCATTGTACAAGTGTAACACAAATTTTCAAAATGTGAATAAGGTTAGGGTTACAGCTCTCTCTATTTCTTGAAAAATAGGGAGCAAATTGTTTCCATTTTATCGAATAGGGGGAAGAATATAGAGGCAGAAATGCGCGGTGATGTTCCCAAAATAATTTTATCCGAAAAAAATCCGAAAAAATATGGTTAGATTTTGAAATAAATCATGTGGTGGGGATGCTCTAATAGACCTATTATGTAATCCACTGATCATTCTTGAGTTTTTATCGACAGTTCATTTGACATTAGGGCTTTCCACTAGTTATTCAGCATCTGATCAAAGAGTGGGCGATTCACCAAATGGAAGAAATCAAAAAGAAATGGTAAATTGACCACATAGTGTGATAGATATCAATTACTGTGATTATTTTCATAACAATATGAAGATAACAAAAAGATGGGCATTTTATCAAATACAGTGTAATTGACTAAGACATACGTAACTTCGAATAAAATTGTCCATAGTGTACAAAGTCGACCAAAATAGTTTTCAACTAAAATACGATCAGAAAAAATCTTACGGTTAAATTCTTCATCTTTCACAGACAACATGTGATTACCCGCTTCTTTGGGGCTCACAAATGCGGAGAAATTCTGCACCACCCTGATAGACTTTTCCAACTAGTGTAGCCCAATGATCATTGAATGTAGCCGCTAAAATTCCACTGTCTTCCACTTCCATTTCACGAATTGTTTTTCTAAGTACAGTACTTTGAAAACGTATATTGCAGTGAAAGATGTCAATATCGGTGATAGACCCAGCGTAGTGTGTTGAAAATCCAATCGCGTGTCCGTTTGGAAGGACAGATACCTCAGTTTTATAATCATATAAATTGTGCTTTCCACTGTAGTACAGTTTTAGTATCCTGTAAATTCCCGGACGGTCTATTAGTTTTCTGGAATGTCACATCAGTAGCATGTCGTGCGTACTTGAAGTTTCCAAACCACGGGCCAGATTTCATTGTATACTTCTTTCTCACAGACGTGACTGTATATTTGTAGAGCGGTTCATAAACGATACCCGATAATGAGTTTCTCAAACGTTGGGCCTTTGATCTTAAACAGCTGCCCCAGAAACTCCCACTTACCAGAATGCTTCAGAACTATAAGGAGCATAAAACACATCCTTCCCATGAAATTTAGACTTTCTTTCCCTTCCCACATTTTAACTTGCTCGCACCGTGTCGGACACGATATCCCATAAAAGGAAAATTCGCGAGCAGAATAGTTGATCATTTCTACTATTGACCTTGAGCCACGTGCTGAGTAAATATAGTCAAAAATACGCGAATCTGAGTCATTTTAGTCGTCATTTCCGTCGTCAGATTCAACATCCGGTACATTCTGAAATATTTCTACGTCTATCTCTCGTTGAATGACGGTATCCGCGAGAAGTTGCAGTGATACTGAATCATCGCAAGTAGATATCTATTCCATGGTTGTGACAGGTCGGGAAGTTTTTGATCATTCGAAGAGCATAGTTACGATGTGTTAGCTTTTACCATTTATATATCAATAAGTCAGAATTTGAGGGACAAGACTACTGTATGTTTTATATTTATGGGATTAGAAGAGGCATGAATTTTCCATGCTGGTACTATTGGTTAGGACTGGTAATCCTTTAAGTGATCTATGCTTACTGATTGGATGAATTGGAATTCGTGGGGTAGATACCTTAACAATGCGGTGGGAAATTGGCGGGACTTTTATTGTTGCTCAAACACATAGTTGCCTAAGATGTGAGGTACCGTTATTCTGGAAAGGACTGTAATTCTGTATATACACACATCCAAAGAAGTCATACAGTAACTGAGATAATATATTCTCATTCAGTTGCAGATATAGTGTTGACAATAGAAAGTGATTCGAACACGTGGCACAATATGGTTCGGTATCATGTTCATAATACAATAAGTACTTAAGGTGTCATTGAGGAACAGTACGTATGTAACACACTAGTGAGAATCATGTTTATCGTGTAATCAATACACTGTATGCGCTGTGAGGATGTCAATCATTCTATATGCC
>JAULBU010035885.1:0-15502 GCA_032358235.1 Odonthalia washingtoniensis
ATATTTGGATATTTTACGATGTGCGATAGTATCATACGGCCATTCCCCATGGCGTGAGAAATGTGATTCAAGAAAGAGAGAAAAGAGCAGATATTCACTTTGGAAGGTTGAAATGTTTTGCAATTACAGTACAGACTGGGATACATACAGGATATAGATGGTCACTGGAGACTGTTTGTACTGTATAAGCGGTCACGGTACAAACACGTGTTTCACGCTTATTCTTCAGTGGCGCAACCACAGATTGTTGTTTCGTTATACTAAGTCGTCTTCTTTCTCAATAGGGAATAGACTATTCCCACCAATGCAGCAGAGCTGATTATGTCACAGATTGATTCACCAGAAATATCTAATTCGATTCTCGGCCCCAGGGCCGTTCCATGAACATTTGGAAGTTGGTGTTTTGGTGGTGAGTCTTGATGGCAATTGCTTTTTCCAGATGATTGGTTTTCATGAATCAATAAGAAAAAAACAGTTTAATCCCTCCAGTTTCGGTAAACACATGATGAGCAGCGTAGAGTGAATGAAACCTAAGCCCATCACATAGTTGCTTCGCATACAATTGCTCACACTTCTTCCTCCAGTCCCCATACCCCTGAACTTCATTTCCTTTTCTCACCCGCAATCCAGGTTATAATCATAATCTCATAGTAGTTTTTTCTGTCACCTGCGATAACCTAGTCGGCCACAGAAGCTTACGGTCGTGTATATTATAGACGACTGAACATGTCCAGAATACACGACCATTTATGATTGCTGTACATGACAGTAATTCGATGTACACAACTATCACAAAGACTATAATATGTCTTTGTCACATAACATTTTCTTTTTGGTAACCTCTAAAAATGTGGTGAATAGAACGGTGAAGATTCAGTCAATCTCTTGTGATTTCTTCAACACGTTCCTTTTGCTTTAATACTGTTTGATAAAACAAATGGACGTGTAACGTGTCATCTGTGGGCATTGTGCATTGTCACATGTGAGACTTTAACATAATTTATTTTAATAAAAATTAAAATAAATTATGTTAAAGTCTCACATGTGACAATGCGCAATGAACATAATAATATTATTATTATGTTCTAACATGAGACTTTAAAAAGTCCCAATAGAATGTTAAAAAGACAAGAAAAATATGAGGAGAAAAAATAGTGTATAAAAAATGATATGATGTTGGAAAAGATACATATTATCATGTTGATGTTAGGGCATCTCCAGTTAGAGGTGTTGAATATAAATATTAAGGATAATGCCGTGATTGGGCGAAAGTAGTGTTTTCTAAATGTTTATGGGGTTGAAAATCATTTTAGGGGTGTTTAGGCAATTAAGGCAATTAGGCTCTTTTTTCACTGAAATAACTTTGGTGAAAATCTGGGAATATAGAGAAACATGAAATTTTAGTATAAAAAGTCAGTACAGAGTGGGTTCTGTACAAATTTGGCATGTAGAATAAGCAGTGGTTATCCGACTGATGTTGGCTGAAATATGGTGACCGAGTAGATGGGGCCCGAGGCGAAGCCGAGGCCCATCTACCATATTTCAGCAGCCAACATCAGTCCGATAATGCACTTATCCTATCGTAATCATACGGTACAATTTTTAATGTTTACTTGTACCGACTACCACCCAAGAAATAAATGTGTAAAATTGATAAATTTGCCAATTTTGAAGCGTACCCAAGTTTTAAATAAAATAAAGTGTCAAAAATAAACACGAACAATTGCGGAAATGAGAAATCGAGGAAAAGAAGTAGTCGGATGTGGTTTGGTCCTCTGGTATCAAATTTTATATTCCTTCTCCGCTCTTTTCCACCCTGCGTATTGATCAACTGTTACTAACAATGTACACAAACAATTGGAATGACGAACCAGTTAATGATGTTATGGATTTCATTGACAGTAGCATACCTGAGGCCGTTTTACTCAGTTTACCTATACCCCTTTCTCAAGAAAAAGATCATTTCCATGAAGATGACACCGTACCTGGCACACCACCACAGTGCTACATTGCACTCCAAATTCCTGGATCACCTCCTTGCCCTTCATTCGCCAATCACAATTCAAGAAATCATAACCTGCATCTTACAAACACAGAATTACTCCCGGATATAATTAATAATAGTAATACTAGACCTGCACAACATGTAACCCCACTACGCATAAATGAGAATCAAGTGGAAACGCCTGCAGTAGAAACATTTCCAACATCCTCATAAACGAAAGAAAATCTGCTTGTACTAAATCTGTCAGATGCGGTGCAAAATTAATGGGAAATAGCACCGTAGCCAACACAGAAAAGAGTTCACTTTCATCAATGAAGAGATTTGCAAATTTTGTGCTTTGCAACATTCCTGTGAATGAAACTTCGGGAGATTAAATGAGTTAAAATTCACCACTAAAATTGGTATGGAGGATCATCTCATTGTCATTGAAAATAAAACGTCTGAAATTGATCTTGTCAGGGATATGTTATTCCGTGATGGAAATGGAGGTAGTTTACCAAATGGCTATGATGAGTGGACAATGGAGTAGCTTAAAAATATTAGACACTACTGATCTGAATTTGCTGTAAACTATCGTAACCAAAAAAATGAGACAGAAGTGGCCCCAAAAACCATGAAATATTATCTTTGTGGCGTACATAGATATTTTACAAATTCATGGGAATACGATATTAACATTTTTAAACATCCAATTTTCACTTGCAACAAAGAAGGTCTCTTGCCTGAAGAATGCCGAAGATGAAGACCGACTTTTTACAGCTTACAATCCAAGGGAAGCACAATTATGTGCTTTTTTAAAAATCCAAGTTTTGGGGGAGCACACGCAGAGAAAAGCAATTCAATATGCTTGTACCAGAAATGAGATTGTTGGATCCGGGAGCAATAAGGGGATTGTGACACACAGTCTCCGCGGTACTGTATCCTCTTTGTTCATCGAGGCAGGCCATTCAAACTCAGCCGTTGCATGCCGAACTGGGCATAAACAGCCTGAAAGTTTGGAAAATTATCAAAATTTGAAAGGAGGCGAAGGAAAAATGAATAAAACTGTATATTCAATTCTGAAAAAGAGGCAAATACACAAAAAATGAGGACAGTAGCAATATTATTATTAATAATGATAAAAGAGTATCTGCGGACCCTGACCTACTCGATGTGAAACCAATTAGAACGGGCCACTACACTTCATCTGATCATTTGAAACGAGAAGACAAATTAGAATGTTCACATACTTCCAAAAATGATGATAGTATGTACGGATTTTTTAGAAATTTCGGTTCTTCGACCATCGGTAAAATTAATATATATCACTATTAATAATAACTGCAAGGACTATAAGTGAATTTTAATTCATTTAAAAATTTCTAATCAGAAAAGTAAAGGGGTTTTAAATTTTTGGATGATTGTGTAAAATGAATTTCTTTTTTAAGAAAATTCACTACGTTTGGTTAATTCGCGCGCGAACACACAAAAAATCAAAAAAAAAACTGTAGTTAGGTCATCTCTACTTGACGCAACAGTTCATTGAGCCTGATGGTAGAATAAATCGATATTTCGAGTGTTCAATGCTGTCCAATTTTTCTAAAAAACATTTCTTAATTTTTCAGCCGGCATGTTTTAAGAATTAAAATGCTATCTGTCTTTTAAAAAAAGACATTAAAATTTTTAAAAATTTAAAACATCAAGACTCCTTTGCTTAGAACAAATTTTTGATTTTTGATTTCTTCCAGGTCACATGTTATTTCGTTCAATCAAATTATCTGGGTGCTTTCACGTTTCAGGTTTTTATTTCGCATATTTATTATTTATTTTTATTTTGCATACAGTTCGGTATTTCATATCTATCTTTCAAGTTAATGTCCTTCGCCTTCAGTTGACTCAGCGTTGTAGTCTATATTCAACACAGCTATACATTGAATATCACATATTCACTGTATAGCTGTGTTGAATATAGAAGTCAAGCATGGGCCAACTAGAACGGCCCTTGTGCTCCAAAAACTCTATATTCTGCGATTAAAATTTCAAGATTTCATCCAACATCGATAGGATAAGTGTGTGTTATCGCATGAGCCGAGGGCCCAATAGCTGCCCGAGGTTGCAATAACTGCCCGAGGCTCATGCGACGACTCGTTTATTCTACCAGTTCCTTACAGTACGGAATATATAATTTTGTGAATACTTAATACATAAAAATATCTAATTGATGCAGGTCACAAATTATGGGGATTTGAAAGGTCAAAATGTTTTGGGACTGATGCTATAGGGGTGACGAATTGAGGAACAACCTCAACAATTACATCCTTACAAATGCAAACGAAGGATTGAGGTCTGCCGTGGATTTGTAAGACCACTGATTTTTAGGAAAGTAAGCAGACGACCGTCGTCGTGTGCTTTTTTTGAAAAAGGAAGAATATATTACCGACGTATTGAATGTAGTAGACGGAAAAGTGATGAAGACGGGCTTGATACTGGAAATAATTAATCTGCATATTAAATATCGTAATATTTAGGAAAAATATGTGTGTGATAACGGAGGATAACGACATTACCGAAAAAAGGCAACAGATTATTTATTGGAATAGAAAAACAATTTAATTTCCAACGACATGAGAAATGTATGTCGTAAAAGAGGATTGGGTAAAGAATGAATCATGAATGTTCGGATTTTGGTTGTGTGAATTAAAAGTGAATTGACACTTCCTCGAATTGAAGTAGTAATTGTGAGTAAATATAGCTGGGAAGGGAATGTTTAAAATAAAACGAACGAAGGATAGGCGGATAAGTGGGGGTGAAAGAGGAAGACGATGGAAACTTATGCTGAATAATTATGGAACAATGTTATTTGAATTTTTTTGGCAGTTAATGCAGATGGGAGGTCCCTCCTCACCACCAATACACCGGTCATTTGCTGGTAACTGACATGTAATAAACTTGCCGGTCATACCTGTTGTTCCTGTGAGGACTTCAACTACTGTCTGCATCGACCTGATATCTTTGTATGGACAATATGTTTGACCCGCGCATCTCACATTATTGATGAGGGGGTCTTGTTCTGAAAGTAGTAATCCAGAAAATGTTGGGTCAGTAGGATGAGGTCGTGTGTGTTGAATTGGGATCGTTTGTGAGGGAAATTTTCGTTTCGCTGGAAGTGTTTTTGGAATAATTTCTGTTTATGATTGAAGTGGCAAATGAACGAAGCAGTAATCAGAAGATTGCGTCAAGAATGATTGTTCGTATTTGCAGAATGTGGCCATGATGAATGTTAGCCTTTTAACACCCATAATTGAACGTTGATGCCTAACAGGGGACAATTATGTTGATTACAAGGAAGCGGAGCCGGATTCAGATTTAATTGTACGTCGAAGACAACGCGGGGTAAAAGTTCTGTAGGAAAGGGATGTAGTTAGATAATTGAGAAACAAACCAGTGATTAATTGTTGATTTTTTCTACAGAACTGTATGCATTCTTGAAAAAAAGCTTGTACATCAAAAGAATGTGTTCTGATTTGAAGTCTTTAAATTTCAACAGAGTAGTATAATCAATGAATGTGAAGTCCCTGTTGAACGCAGCACCTGACGTTACTGTTGTTGGATCAGATTTGACCAACCAATCTGGAAATATTTCTGGTATTGTTAGCGGTATGACGAACTGGGATAAATTATTTTTTCGTTTTTGAGAACTATGTTGCAGTGTAGAGGACAATTCGTGTCGAGATGTGAAGAAAGGTAGGGTTGGAATGTCAATATTAATTACTTCAGAATATGGTATTGACGGGCCGTAATTTCTGTTTAGAATTTATCTGTTGTATTTTTTAGTTGAGATGACTTTTGAGATAGGAAAAGTTCATTAAAAAAGGTTGGGGAATCCGCTATTTTTCGAAAGGAATAACATGACGAAGGTGAACCGACAATAATGGTTGGAGAAACAACTGAGAAGAGGTCAGTGCAAGATGTGAGTGGTAGATTGGTGGTGTTGTGTGAGCGTGAATCATTTTTAAAGGAATCTGAGGGTGGTACAGTCTCAGCCTCTACCAGAAAATGTAGCCTGATGTGAGGAAATAGTTCATGCTACAATACTGGGATCTGTTCTGATATGCGTCGTAGCTCATTTTATCTTGCGATGACATTGATGGTATCGAAGTGCTGTCGATGAAGCAAGTCTGGGCCTGGAATCGTGTCAGGAGCAGGGCAGAGTGGTCGGGTGCCGTTGTTGCCTGGGACATGACGTGGTGATGTTGAACGTAATCACGGTTGCGGAAAGTAGTGTGAAGGTAAGTGAAGATTCAATCCTGTAAGAACACTGTTATTGATTGTGTGTTGATTCTTGTGGATAAGTGCTTAGGAGGTTAGGAAGGGGAAGATGTACGGCGACGGCAGAAAAATTGAAGTATCAGATGTACGTAGTGGAAGGTAGTGGTGTAGGTTACATCTGTAAAAAATGGCAATCCGATTTGTGAAACAGTAGAGCATTTTGGAAATGGATTCGGTATAATTCTTGTTGCGTTGAAAAGTCGTTTTTTTGAAGGGCCCGTGTAAAAAAAAAGAATCCCCGCCAATTTTTGAAAAAGTACGTTGGAAATCACCAAAAGTCGTAATGTGTTTTGAATGGCGTTAATGAAATATTGCATGCGAAAGCAGAGGGAAAAATCGCAAGGAAACTATTTTTTTATTGGAAAAATCATTTAAACGAGGCAAGTGTAACGAAAAAGGTGAGACACGAGTGACCCTATGGTCGCCAAGCAGTCGTATTCGATTGGACGGGCATCAGTAAGGAAGAAGCGGAGGTTAAAAACACTGGGATGTACAATAGGGTTGGGGACGTTAATGGAGATGGAAATATGGAAAATCGTTTGAAAGCGCGGCTTCGCGCAAGACCTTATAGTTTGAGCCCAAAACAGAGGCCGTATTAACATACTCGTAGTAATAGATTCCAGACACCGCACATTAGGACCGCAAATCCAGTTTTTTATGTCTGTGTTGGATTCACAGTTTGCTTTCTTTGAGACAGGGGTGCATCTGTCCTATTGCATTTTTTTTGACAGGGCGCATCTGTCATCTATACTACACGGCTTTAATGAGTTTGTTTAAGGGGGGGGGGGGGGGATCAACCACGCCCAGGGAGAAAATGAAAGCTAGTGAAAACTATGAGCATCCTCAAACGAAACACAACTTTACTTAAATCTTTTCAAAAGATAAATTTTTAAAGAATGTTATAAAATTTTAATAAATTTTTGCGTTATCGATCAATCTAAAAACTTCACCCGTTGCTAGTGCAGTATGGGGATACTTAATTTTTTTGTAACCGGGAAAACGACGGAATTTTCCGCAAAAATTGCAGTATAGCTCGTTTCTTTTTATTTTATTTTTCAGCTTGCAAGTAACCTCACAAAAAATAAATGTGACCATTATTTAGCGGTAATTTGCGAACATGATGAAGAAGAGGGCATGAAGGCAATGATTGTTGATGCGCTTAATCTTGACAGACGGGAAGAGGAATTCTCCGGTTTAGAATTTCTTGAAATTCATAGGTATGAAGCCTATGATGTCTGTGTACCACGTTGCTATTAAAAGCCCTGGTTTGATCACCGAAAGCGCTATGTGGTCGAGGTCGCCTGTCAGTTGTGGACGTTGTTGACCTTCTGGTACGGGAGTCCTCACAAATTGTGATGTTGATCAGAAGTGGATGTTTGCATCTCATTATGTACTATGAGATTGAATTTGATGAGAACCGCATGTTTGCATCTGATTTTATGCACTGTGAACTTTTTGCATCGTTTTTTTATTCGTGACAGTTTCTACATTTTCACAATTCTAGTACTCCAACCCTACCCAGAGACTAAAATTTTCAGATTTGCCCATAAACCACCACCTTGAAAATGAAAAATGTTGGCATGTGTGGAATCTTCGTCACATCCCGATTACAACGGTATAAAACATAATCTCCACTCAAAAATTTAAGAAAGATAGAGCAGTTCACTGTTGTTCATGAACGAGACATTTCGACCTGTGGTTGCACCCCGTTTCATGACATGGAGTAAAGACATGAAAACGTCGAAAAATTATTTCTAAACAGAAAATTTTATACTAAAATATATTACTGTCTTGTATTTTTGTACATGTTCTCTTTCCAATTATGTATGAAGTGGAGCGGAACTTCACATATTTTTTGTGCTACCTCACTTTCTGTACAGATCATCTAAAAGTGTCTCTGCTTCATGATTTAAGCAGTGCAATTGCTTAACTGACACAGTTAGCCCCATAAAAAAGAGATGATGGAAATTGAGAAACCATTTCATTTATTAATAAAATAATCTGGAACAGGTAATACTTTCATGTCCACACTGGCAACACTAGTCGCACTGTCAGGGTCAGAACTAGAACTGTTATCAGAAGTGCTGTCATATCCTTCCTTCTCTGAATTCGGGTCAATGAAGTCGATGATACTGCCATCTATAATGGATCCACCGTCATGACTGTAGTTGTCGTTACTACCATTGTCTCTTGAAATATTACCGGTTCCACCAAGGCCTCCGAATACTGCGGCGTCTCCACTTGAAACAATGGATGATCCGTCTATATCAATACGTTTCAGACCAGTTGGTGATTGTCTAAAGAATGTTAACGTCATCTTACACTTCAATTTCCACGCTTCACAATCGTCTATTATGTTACAGTTATCGCAGTTGCAGGTGTAGAGAAACCTGAAATATCTTCTGAGGTGTTCATCTTCTAGATCAGTCCGTCCTGTTTTATACTTAATTAAAGAAGTGAAATTGATTAGTGAGAAAATCACTAGGCACAGTACTAAGTTCTTACCATTTACATAACGAATGAAACTTGTAGCTAATTTTATGACTGAGTTTATAACTTCAGCAGCCGTAATCCCATCCATGTCTAATGTGCGGTCAAAGTTAGCGTCAAATTTAGAACAACACGTGTGTGACTTATAATGAAACCGGTCCACTACCATCTTCGTCCTTCCAAGAAACCACGGGGTTCTTACTACTACTGAACAGAACGTGTTGCATGCGTTATCGTAGTATAGAACCCTGGAAGGAATCGCGAAGTGAGTAAGTACGGATGACATTGCCATGGATACAGACTCACACTCCTATATGATTCTACATCCAACCAATTTCGGATGCTTACAACTGCACTGGAATGTTAGCAAACCCCGTGTATGATTTTTTGGATTTAACATACATCTTATTTCAATCACCCTTCTCCACTTTTTCGAATTCTATATGGGGAAAACGTCTTTCCTCCCAGGAAATACGGTCAACCTTTTACACAGCGGAATATCTTTCTCAATTCATTCTGCTTCAAAATTCCCATACTTATCCCAATTGTTTCTGCAGTCAGCAGTCATAGTTCGTCCCAACTTCATGGCGCACATTCTGCACAACAGATGGAAACTTAGAAGAAGTTCTGACGTGGCACCACATATTTGCCTTGCTGCTCTGGGATTAAAAATCCCCTCCGTCATAATTCCCGTAGGAACCTATCTATCACAAAGTTCGTGCTCCTCACTTACATCGCACATAATTGTAGTTGTCCGACAAAGCAGTGACATGGTCAGTTCAATTCCTTACGCTGTCCATGTACACAATTACTGAATGATTGCAGTATAACAGACATAGTTGAATACATGTCAACTTTCTGTTTTTCTTCTTCATATACAGAACGTCTTACTTCGTTCAGTGCAGCATCTTCCGTGGCTTGTACATCCACTAATTAGAAATGACCGGATATTCCATTACATCAGTAACGCCTCTAGTCTCTATGTAATTAGGGGGATGAAAAGAATATGAGCAATGTTCTAAAAGCTGAAATTGGCAGCTGTCCATAGTGGCATCAACCAACTGAGCCACAAATACCGCATTCCTCATTTTAAATCAGAACTACACCTCCACGGAATTGGTGTCGCCATTCTAGAAATATTTCCTTCGGATATATTCACGTTCACTGTCTTCCGTGAGAATCTCAGTCCCTTTTACTACCTGGAAAAGAGACGAGAATAAAGTAGAACATGACACTGCCCCAAACCTTTCTTTCATTTCTTCCCTTTTGTCTGCACAATCTTCATGTTCGACCAGTGCTGTCATGCCATTGACCTCACATAGGCAACTATCATTGTCTACATACCAGCACATGATGTTCCTGTAAATTTCTAGAAGTTTCCTATTATGAAGACCACTTCTCCTTCCCTCAGGAGTTAGGGAAAAGATGTTTATATATAAAAGTCCATCCTTCACAAGATACAACCCCGAGCCGCACTGGCTATTAAATCATCTATCACATCACAGTTTATCCTTTCAGTTATTTTTCGCCTCAAACTAGCCTGAAAGCTCTTATAAAACACTTCACCGCGGCTTGCGTGTCCCTGTTACTCACAATTATTTTTCTAATTGTTTTCGGACAATGTAGTGTCACAGTTTCCTCCACCATTCCATTGAGGTTTTGTATGATACCAGCTGATGTCCCATCAACAACTACAGCCTTCATTCGTTTTTCCCTTCTCCGTTATCTACTGAGATTCCCAATTTATTACAGTCGTTCTCGTTCAATAGGACTTTACTGCGTTCACATTTAAAAACAAGATCCGTGAATGCATCATTCAAACTGTCTATATTATTCATAAAAAATCCCATCGCCTCACTTCCATATCTTCTATTTGCATTGACTGGACCTCTTTCTATATTCATTCTACCTCTTCTGAATTTTGCTGTGAACGACTCGCATCTCTGAACTACGTTCGTCAAACTATACACACTTCTGAAAGATAGTCCATACTGGCACGACATCTGCATCCAAGGATATAATAATTCTACCGTATATGCGTATTTATGCCTTGTAGGGTAGATTCCATGGCTTTCACCAGAATATAAATTAAAAATTTGACAGATTTGACATTGCCATTTTATACATCCGATACACACATTACAGTGGTTCACTGTGAACAGCGTCATCTCAACAAATCTCTTCCCACACGTTCCAATTTTAACTCCATCAAAAAAATCCCCCGCTTTCTTTACCATGCACTTCATACCATCATCATCCTCTATAACGAATAATTTTCCTACCTCCATTCTCGTTTCCAGAATCTCAGCCACGTAGTACATCATATTCCTTGTTGACGGGCACGGAAGTAACGGATATGTCATTTTATTCGTATTATAATCTATTTTTTCTCTGTTTCTCCTACGCCGTATCCCATCTCCAAATAAAGCACCTTCTTCAACAGTACTACGATTTAATTCTAGTTCAAGATTTTCCCCATCTTGTAGATCCTCCCCGTCCTCCCTCCAGTTCCCATTCTCCCGACCTACATCAACATCAAAACCCCCAGTAATTACATTTCTCAAAACCACCAGCCTGTCCATCTCACACAATCCAGCATCACATATACAGTCTCATACCACCTTCTTATGTCAGCATACACAATGCAAACCACCATTTCTGCATAGTTGACACGTAACTGTAGACCTTTCTACACGATCACGCTCTATGACAGCAACAGAAACATAAAGACCACACCGACAATCAATGACTTCCCACAGAGTTCATTTATCCACAACCAGGAGTGCCTTTTCTGACATCCCTTTCGTTCGATTAAATTTCATTTCAAAAATATGTATTTCCTCTCCTAGAACTCGTTCATGCCTTCTCGGTTCATCCCCTTCAATCAATTCCTCCAGTACCACCCAGTCTCCGTAATATCGGTTTACTCCTTCCTTTTTCAATCTGTTGCATACGGTTGATTTAATTTCTTCTAATGCTTCAAGCTTGTTCTTACAGACATTGACGTGTTCACAGGCAGATATTCTACTTCCTCCTATTCGCACTTCGGGACACACGAAAATTGTATTAAAATTACCATACTTTCCAACTCATCATCATCTCCTGTAGATGGTATATCTACGTCCTTACTTTTTATTTTAAAAGTTAACGATATACTCTCAACAGGATACAATTTTGTTTGCCATATCATTCCTACTATTGCCATCATATCAAGGCACTCTGAGATGTCCCCGTCCACACAACTTTTAATTCTAACCCTACACGTACTCAATCGCATCGCTCGTCTCGACTTAGTCATTGACTGAGTACATCTGACAAATGTGTTGCTTACACTACTCTCATTTAACAGACTGCTGACACTTTTAATACTTTTCCTTTCTTCTGCTAGTTTCTTCGCATCCCCGTTCACTTCATTTGTCATACTATAATTTTCATCCCTTCTACGACGCCTACTACTCCTCTCCGTACACACTGCAGTTACTGGCACGAAATGTACTACAAATTATTTGTTATTATGTCTTTCAGAATTTTTATTGATATCATTTCCATTCCCTCCTACACTATCTCCAACTGTACAATCAAGTCCATCACTTTCGTTACCTTCCCCATCATACCCACCGTCCCCTACCCCAATATTTTTTATACTTTCACAATGTTAGATACATACAATAAATCGACATATCCACTTTCCAAACATGCAAAAGTTTCCAACATCTGTAGGCTGTTCTCCAATATAACTACCAATCCTTGTACTCGCCTTTTCATTTCTACATACATATTCCGTTATCTTCGTTCTTTCTTCAGTTATTGCATCTACGTTACGAATTTTAATTCGCAAATAACTGAAGGTTCCATTACTCCGTCAATAAATACAGAGTCCTTCCCACTACAAACTCCATCACTCCCTACGGATTCCTTCCAACACTCCCCATCACCTTCAATACAATCCATCAGTTTACAAGTTCTACTTTTTATGGATCTTTCAAACTAATTGATGGTTAAAGAAATCAGTCCAGTCACTTCCCTACTTCCCCAGTCGAATGTAATACTGAAATATGAGTTCCCAGATAAATAGATGTGCAGCTGCGGAGTGTGATGTGATGAATTAATTATTACTGAAAGATGTTTGACTCAGAAACCAATCCTCCAGAAACAGTTCTCTTCCTAAACATTCCTATCCTAAATAGCTCTCGTTAGCAATTTACAGACCTTCATTTATTATTCTAATTATAAAACTTCATCCGTCCGTCCACAGTCTCACCAAAACACGTTTCACATGGCCAAAGAAATACAAAATTGGTACTTTATCCACAACTTACACTGATATTAATGTGGTCGTATAAAAAATAGTTTTTCTTAATATATATTTCAATATTTCCAGTCCTTCACATCTTTCATTTCTCACCACCACATACATACACAGACAAATAAAAACAATTTGTCAGGTCTAATATGAATGTCATCCCCATCTCATGGCCCATCTCATTTAAATTTTCAATGCATTTCACATTGACCTCATCCCAACTGACAAACCATGCTCCAATGGGTTCGAGTTTGGGATTCTTACATCCCAAAATAACATTTCCCTCAAATATAAACGGTTCACACCATAATCATTAATTTCTATTCGCCCGTTATACCCTCTGTAAGGTAGACATAAAGTAGTGTGGTAAGATACTGTATTTTTAGTATCATTCCTAACATACATGCAGGTCCATCATTCGAAATGGAGGTCCACATCTCAGAGCCAATCAGAACAGACGTAAAAGCTTAATTCAATCTCTTTTGCGGAAGAAAAATTTCTTCACAAGATTTACACGTTCCATTTCAACTTTTACTACTGTATGTCGAAAATGTCCTCGCTGGGCTCGCTGTCTTCCATTTGCCTACTGTACCTACTGTTCTGGACAATTCAATGACTCATTTACGCACTATGACAAAATATCTCTCGTAATTATATGTTTTTGTACCGTCTATTTCCTCATAGAATGAAACCCTCTCGTAACAATTGCACGAATACAACGCAGTTGCACAACACAGACCTTTTGACCAATGGCCCACAATTCAGACCGAGGTATTCCCTTCACAGGTATTTCGTTAAGCACATTTATGTTTTACTTCTTTTTCTACCAACTACTGTGAAAAGCCTCCCTCGTTTAGGGGAGGTTTAATATTAAAATATTTAATTATTTTTTACGTCACCATCCCAAAAGTGTCGAAAGCACTACTTTCACCGTCCTATGCACGGAATCTCCCAATTTTTTTAAACATATATTTACCTTAACTTCAACGAAACTATAAGGGAACACAATTTTTCGACCATTTCAATGGATAGCAAAATTGAAACGTCAAAAGTTTAGTACGTACTATACAAGTATCCAAAACTTCACATCTCATGTTTTACAACAGAACACTCACTGTGTGCTGCATTTACTGCATTCCAATCGATTTCGTATTTGGTTGAAACATACCGATTTTTGTTTTTTTGAACTGTAATGTTTTGAAATATTATTATTTTGGATGATCCGAACATCTATCTCGATATTTTTCAAAAAAGTATACACACACTCAAGGGCATCTCTACTTTTGTAAAGAGAGAATACAGCGAGCAGAAACGAGTACAAGATCTGTACTAATTTCATGTCATGTCGTTTGAGGTTGTACAGCATTTGTATTTTTATTGGGAGGATTCGTACATAGTACGGTGACGTTAAAAATAATTACAACTTTTAACTCTTTTACATTCATTTTTGCAAACGACCATAATATTATGTCGAAGGAGATGTAATTATTTTTTTATATACTATTCTTAGACTCCCGCGTGGAAAAGAGAATATTAAAAATCCACTAAACACCCCTGAATTGATTTTCACCCCTCTAAACATTAACAAAACACACCTTTCACCATAAGAGGTCCGTATTTACCGATTTTTTTATTTTATTCAGTGTTTTGCTGTATATAGTGCTCTTCTGGTGTGTGTGGAACAATATATGGAACTGTATGGTGTGTATTATAGACATCAAGATAGGACGTGTGATAAAACGGCCACCGCAAACACATAAATACTATAATCTTACCACAATCCTTACAGCACACAACACAATTAAGACGTTTTAAACACTTCAGTGTATCACCGCGACATACCATGCAGCCGTGGTAACATACAGCTGTACACGTGTTTCGAACTGGACGACCTTTCCATTGCAAACTGGTTATTTTGTCCACTGAGCTACAGTGCGTAACTGCATTAATATCTGCCACCTGTCTATGAGATCACAATGTGAAATAAGATCACACTATACCCCTAAATAATATATAATCTATAAGATCAATATATCCCTAAATAATATATAATCTATAAGATCTATAAGATCTATAAGATCTATAAGATCACAATGTGATCTTATAGACAGGTGGCAGATATTAATGCAGTGACGCACTGTAGCTCAGTAATGTCATTACACTGAATACAGTTTGTGCCCACAATAGCCCTTCTTAATTGATGATTTCTTTCTTATCTTAAGAGTGCGGTTCCAGGCCGTTCTTATTTCTTAATATCTGTATAAGCTAAGCCCGACATTAAATGTCGGTCTTAGAACATCTTCACCGGTGGCCGCAAATTAAAAATTAAAGACAAACGTGTAAGAAAATAATTGGTCTTCAAAAATTAATTAGGCGTGCTTTATTTTTGACTGGAG
>JAULBU010035896.1:0-13084 GCA_032358235.1 Odonthalia washingtoniensis
TCGCACTATATCTTCGCACAGCATCCTCTCGCTGCTTATTACGTCTGACTGCTACATCCTGGTGTATCTTCTCCAACCTATCGAATTGCTTATCACTGTTTAAACTCCTCAATAGTTTCACCTCATCAACTGTCTTGACCGTAATTTCTTCGGCGGCACGATTAAAAGTAGCGGATTGTCTGCCTTCAAACCCATGATCACTGTAATTGGAGCCCTATTTCCTGGAACTTCCCTCGGAGAGTGAGTGATTAATGACAGGCTGAATTATCTGCAATACAGTTGGCCATTGGTCCATATTGAGACGAAATTCTGACATAAATGCCCTCATACAGCGCAGTACCTCACGACATACCATTTCCACCGTCCCATTCGCATGCGGAGTACGAGGCGTTGTAAAGTGATGATGGGCATGCAGAGCCTTGTTCACAAGATCTACCAATTTGTTCTTGAAGTGAAATCCTTGATCTGACACCCATTTTGGAACTACGCCAAATTCGGAAAACTGTCTGATTAAGCATGCTACAGTGTTTGATGCAGTCAGTTACGAGCAAGGAATTAGCCAAAAGTACAAAGATGCATCTTCCATAATTATTAAGGCATATTCTATGCCATCCAGTCCATACCCCATATAAAGATAATCAAAATGTATTATATCATTTGGCTTGTCGGAATGAAGAGCATGACCGAACGGACGGGGTACAATATTTCCATTTGCGGTCAAACCACAATGCAAACAAGATTTAAAAAAAGCCAAAATATGCTTTCCATTGTCGGCCAAAAACAGAAGTCCGATATAACCTTCAACGTCATTGATCAGGCTCTATGACCACCAATACCGCAATGTCCCACAATATAAATGCGGATTTGAAATGCGGTATCCTTAGGCAGAATACAAACAGATCTTGATTCCGTAATCCATACATTATCCACGTACTGTAGTTTGTAATTTTTCTCGTTCTTCCTCTGAACTAGTATTCTGGGAAATAATAAGTTCACCCGGTGACGGCCATGAAAAATCCTTATCGAGTGAAGAGGAAAGAGGAGCCTTGAAAATAGCAGCTTATCGACCGTCGATAAGAATAAAAATGTCCATACCCTTCCGGTCCGTTCCCCAATGCGAAAGAAGATCTGACCAAAAGTTGTCCTCACCACTGATATGAATAATATCATATTCAAAATTGGATAAAATAATTCCCCATCTACGTACTTTATTCAGCGAGTTTTTGTTCAACCTGTAGTTAGCTGATTCTGGGTTGAAAATTTAAACCAAGTTGGAATGGTTAGTGAAAAATGCAAACCCTTCTGGCTTTAATAGAAGATAATTCAATCTTTTGATACTGTAAATGATGGAAGCTTCTTCCTTCTCTGCTGTTGACCAATGCAGTCTAGGTCCAGAGAAAGAACCTGACAAAAGACCCAAAGGTGTATGCTGTTGATTTTCGAACGAAAGTTCCATATAGCCTACGGGAACCTGTGTCAAAATTCCTGACCAATTTTCGTCACTCGCATCGGTAAACAGGCAGAATTGCTTAGTAGAATCCGGGTGAACCAGCCTAACTGATTTCGATAAAGCCTCAATGCAATTTTGAAAAGCAAATTCGTGCTTCTCAATCCAGCCAACATCTTTCAATGATATTTTAACCACAGCGCGCTTCGTTCTCTCCTTTTCCAAAGTGTATACATCCTCGAGTAGACTCGCCAATGGTGCTACAGTAGTCGTAAACTGCGGTATCGCTGAACGCATCCAATTTGCAGCACATACAAATTGTTGCAGCTCATCACCAAGGAGTGGCCTCGACATTTCTTGTAAAGCACTGAGTCGTCTTGGGTCGAGTTGAACACCAGTTCAATCGATTTTTCGCTTCAAGATAGCGGGTCGTAGAAGTGAGAAAATATGCCCAATAGCAACCTTTGGATTGTTCTCGAGAATATCCTCGAAGTTGTGTTGCCGTAAAAATGTACTGTAGTCCGTGAGTAGTCCAATAATGCGTGGCTTAGGATCTGGCTCCGAATTGTTCATCCGCCCCTCCCTACTGACAAGACTATTGAGCTCGTCCACTGTACAGCTTTCAAGTGCATCACTATTCTGTTCCTCCAACCATGACAACAACAAATCGTCTGTTAACTCCTCTGTATCCGTAACACCTTCGAACGTGCGTAATGAGACTAGGGAGCGGAGAAGATCAATGTTTACCGAAGCCACCATTGTGATCGTTCGAAACGAACTGCCTTGTCCCTTTGACTCCTTCACACGTTGAATATACCGTTCCCTTTCATCCAGAATTTCCGAATTGCCTGTAGACCAAGTTGACGCAACTCTGGGTGTTGCACGGGTAGAAAAACGGATGGTCCAATCGTTCGAGATACCTCTGAGTCTGACATGTTGTTGAAGACTAGAAAACTAGCGTAGGGATCACTATTGCCTGTAATCGACTCGAGCAAAGAGATGTTTGTTGCTTATCGTGAAAGTTACTTTATTTCTCCCTGAAGCACAGTCGTCAGGTCTTAAGTACTAGATATTGTCTCACAACACACAGTCTCCCTACCTGTTCATTACATGTATCATTGCATGTCAATGCGACGAAACTATTACTTGTCAATACTGTAGCAGGAAATAATTCCGCTTACTGTAAGCAGCAGACAGCTGCTATAAAAAGAGAACGATGGATGTTATGACAGAGAAACCAGTTGTATGAAATATTTAAGTGAACACATGAAAATTGTGACAGAAGTTTAATGTATATAAATGAACGCAGAACATTTATATTGAAAAGAACGCACGAAAAAGGGCTCATGGAAAAGAGAAGGAAGCACACGAGGTTTGAAAATTTAATCAAAAACTTGGAAACTACGACGAATTGTGAAAATTAAACTAAAGGAAGGACCTTGTGAAATATGCAATTATGGAAATAAGAGCAACTTTTTCGGGCCTACGAATCATACGCCAGTGGAAAAACGTACTATTATGAAGTCTGACCATTAATCGTAAACTGGACGATGAAAAATAGACAAACGTTTTCTCCATGTGTAAATTTGTCTACGGAAATAAAAAGGAGATCAAAGTAACTGTCCAGAGGTATAAATTTAATTGAAGAAAAAGTAGCAATTATTCATACTCATCAAAGTATTACAACCTTTGTATCAATTTAAAGGGTAGATTGGGGTTTAGGTGGGTGATGGGCATGTAGAGTTCAAATCTACGGGGGTGATCCCATCCCGTGTGTGACGGCAAGGTGGTGACTGGTTCGAAATGCGAAGAAAAAGGTGGTGAATCAGATTTTGCCAGTACCCTACTGTTACATACGTACTGTTTATCACCATACTGATCATGCATGAGATAAAAACCGATTCTGAAGAAATGGCAGTGTACCCCCTCTAAATTCTCGCCGCCACTGCACCGAATATGAAACTTTGAGAAATCACTACACTTAGCTTTATTAAATCACTGTACTGAATGTAAAGTATAATAAGTTCACTACAGAAATCACTATACAGAATCACTATACAGAATGTACAGTTTACCAAATCACTACACTGAATGTGCAATGTAAGTTTTTTCAGGGGCCCATTTTCCCGAAAATGTTTCAGAAACGTACTGCATACCCAATGCCGTTCTTTGTAACTGCAGGATTTTACTCCGTTCTTCTCACCGACATACCGAAGATTCTGTTTTTCAGAAAAACCTTATGATAATTTCAACTACAACGAACATCAACACTTTCTTTCCACCCTCTCTTCACGATTAGTAACAGTGAAGATATTCTGAAGCGATTGGAAGAAGACGTGAACGAAACTATCGTACCTTTGAGCTACATCTTCAATCTACAAAGAACACGGCCGGTGTTGCGAAATGTTCGAAAAGGTTACAAAAAAATGTCCACCCTTGTCCATCCTGACCGAAGCGGTCGAGAAGATAAGAAAATGGTTGGAAAATGTTGTCAAGTATTGACCAGGGAAATGGACGAAGGAAACGGGCTCGAAGAATATTTCGCATGGGACTTGAATGGGTTTAGAGACATAAAAATTATTGAAGCTAACCCTGAATACATGTTTAGTGATGATATAATGTTAAGTTACATTCAGACAGAGATGGAGAAAAAATATCAGGTGGCAATGATATTAGTGAACGAGAACGAGCATGAGGTAATGAATCCAATTACAATTGACAATAGTGACACGGAACAAACACCCCTACAGAACCAACACCAAGAAAAGCACGGGAAGAAAGTACAGAACTTGCAGGACCGACACCGACCCAGGCAGATGATGGGGAAGAAAGGCCTCTTGAAGAACCTTTATTTGGAAATCGGTGCAATAACCGTGGAGATGATATCAGTGAATCGGGATCCAAACGGGTATGTAACGCCAATTATAGTGGAGGTGATAGCAGTTGATCTGAAGGGGTACATGAGACAGCTAATGAGATGTGCGAGGTCGACCGTCGAAGACGTGCTGTGCAGAAGTAGCGCTAAAAGACACATAAGATAGGAAAAGATGCTTTAAAAGCGTATGAAGTGTCACCAATGACATGGAAGCCGCACCATAATATGCGAATCGACCCAGTAATCGGAACAATACTAAATGCAAGGTGATAAAGTGAGCAACTATGCCGTGTATACACGGGAAATGTCGGGGTCCAAAACGGTGTCAAACTACATAAAAAAGTCACACAAGTACGTATGATTTGCAGAAATGAAAAATATATATCAGTTTTAAAATGTGACAGACAACCAAGCTCAGGGTTTTGGAAGTTGAACAAATTTTTAGGACACCTTTCCAGCTGTCTCGGCCAAAATAACGCCAAGGAATCAAGTGGAAGCGATCAAAGGGCTTGCGCAGCTGCATACACAGCAGAGCAAGTGTATGCAGCTGCGCATACACAGCAGAGAAAGTGTATGCAGCTGCACATACACAGCGGAGCAAGTTGCAAGACTATTTATACAGGATATCGTGGCGAATCCTTCTCTAGATACGAATAAAATTGTCGCTTTGGTCAGATCCAAGGAGATTTATAAACGAAATCCTCCTTCTCACTATTATCGAGAAATTTTGAAAGTGCTTCGCCATCACATGGAAGGGACAAGAGCGGTGAAAATTGCTGCAATGGATGGTTCCGTTCGACTTTTGCAGGAAGTCGGCCATTTAGTCGAATTGGTTATAATTGATAGCATAAAAATGAAAGAAACTATAATAATATCAGCAAAACATATATTTGACCAGTTCAAAAAGGCAGGGTCAAATGATAATTCAGAAGCATTTGATGAGTCCATGGTAGATTTATCAGACATTGACAACCACGGCAGGTACTAAGGAGGCTTCAGTTTTGTTCCAAGCTGTGCTAAGCCTTTCGAAACATGGGGAAGAAGAACAGCCACCACAGATGCTGCTCATTGCTATGGAAAGGGACCTCAGTATTACGGATCTATAGTTGAGGTCCTCATCTATGACAGTAACAACCACCTTTTTCCCACTTCCTTTCGCTCACAACCTTGGAACGCAATGCAAGGAGACATGGTTACAGGTTTTTAATGCATGTAAAAATATTCCTGGTTTTGATGTTGCCGATCGTGTAACGATCGTGGACCAGGAAAAATTGATAGATTCCACATATATGGAGGTGATGGAAAAATTGCGCAAGTATTCTTCTACAAGCATCACGTAAAAACATATGACACCCCAAGTCGGTAGTGAAAGGGCCACAGCTTTAACTAATCACAAAAAACACTTCGTGCACCATCCCGTGATCATGTTTAACAAATAATTGCTAACTAAGGTCCCAGAACAGCAGAATACTTGGGTAAATATCAGAAACAGCAACTATACAAGTCGTTATATAAATTACAGGATCTGGTTCACATATCAAAGGAGCCGAAAGTGCTATGGCCGCATCATTGAAAGGTTATATACGTTCTGTTGAGCCACAGACTATGCTGAGAAGGATGGTTCAAACTCAACGGGAAACCTTTCTGAAACACAAACATGAGGCATTGCGATGGAATCTATCTGTGCTACCGAATGTTAAAATAAATTTAGCTACTTTAATCAACAAATCAAGACCGTACCAGCAATCCGTTAATTTTGTTGATGGGATGAATTACATGGAAGCCACTGTATTCAGTCAGATGGACGCATCACAGGTCCGCAGAGTGGTAATAAGCACCATCCCACAAACCCCACCGAAATGCTGTGCTTATTCTACTAATGGAGATGGGTTTCCGTGTCTACATGGTGTTGTTCTTATCACTGAGAAGTACGGCAAAATGAATTTATTCAACTTCGTTGCACGACGTTACTTCACGAAAACTTGGAAACTTCAGTACAGGGATGTTGAATTTGAAGTTCCCTCACAGGAACACATAGATTTGGTAAGGCAGAAGGCTCACGAAAGAGTGACAAATGGTAAAAATTTGCAAGTTCCGAAGGCACTACCGCCTCGTCGTGGACGTCCTGTGAAGAATACTTGGGTTAGAAAAATGTTGGTATGCGAAGGGACCAGCAGCAAAACGGCAAAAGGCTTACCTTTGTGAATTGTGTCATTCTTCTAATCACAGAGCAACACATTGTCATTTACGTTAGTTATTAGATGAGGAATACGAAGCACATTTTCTCTAAACAATATCACCTACCCGAATTTATTCGGATTACCATACAATCCTTGCATCTATTAAAAGTAACCCCACCGAATTTGATCATATCACTATACCAACTTTGCAACTTTTTGAATTCACCCCCTAATATCTTCTATCACCCCTCTATTCTTCAATAATGGGCAAATTACTGTTATTCCCCCACCTGGACTTAAAAACTGGATGGGTCACATCCCCAGCCTTCAACAGTGGATGGGATAACTCTCCTTGTATTCAACTTTCCATGTATCTCACCCCTAAACTCGCTTTTTCTCTAATTTAAAACATATTGTTACATTTTTGAAAGTAACAGAACATTATCACGGGGAACCAACCACGGAAGATCTTTATCACCATATGGAAGGAGTATTCGCCATTAGATGGAGTCATTAAATGAAAATTCAGTGATATTAGAGGACGAAGGTCATAAAGATAATTTGTCAGTTATACATGGGAAGAGAATAAAACGAACAAGAATGAAAGCAGCTGAAAACAAATTTTAACAATGTAAAAAGGACGATAGTACAGAATTAAAAACATTTGATATGGATTCTGTAGATTTATCATACATTCGAGATCAGTTCTTCGAATTTTATATGAGAAATGATAGTTTTGAGAAATATCGACTTTACCTCCTTCGACTAAAGTTAAAACGGAAGTACCTCAGTGGTGACTACCTAAATATCATACTGGAAGGAAATAATTGAAAAGAAAATCATTGTCGCGTCGTTCTTCAGATAAAGAAAACTTCATGAACTTATCGGCATGATGCCAATAAGTTCATGAAGTTTTCTTTATCTGAAGAACGACGCGAATTTAACTCTGCCCGTTTGGAATATTTTTGATTCAAAACATTCAAGGTAGACGATATGATATAGAAGACTAATAGGAACGAATATATTCATTACAAAGGTTAGTGTCGTTATTTTCCTTTGGCTACGAAAAGCGTAAGAAACGAGATAATTAAATGCAACGGTCTGCTCAGAGAGAACATGAATCGTGAATTGTCAAAAATGGCAAACAAAACGAAGATACTAGGAATCTTGTATTATTTCATGAAATTGTGTGATGAATATATATCAAGATCTCCTACTAGTCTAGTATCTAGTAGATATATATATATATATATTTAAGTAGTACTTGATTCACCAATGGACTAAAATCAGTCTCCTGGAAACTATGAAAGAGGTCACAACTTAATTATTGTCGAATCGACACGTTTGGTTCGATGAGACCACATGTTCGTACGACAAGGACCAGTAGCACGAAGGACTTGAAGTGAGCGAAGAGTAGAGAGGATTACGACGATGATGATAACAGGATGATGACGACGATGATAACAGGATATGACGACGACCATGATAAAATTATAAAGAGGATGATGATAAAATGACAAAGATGATGATGATGATGATAGCATGATAATGAAACGATGATGATGGATGATGATAATGAAGGAAAGAGGACCCGGAGACATCGTGAGGGAAACGGATGGGAAGCGGCGTGAAGGTAGCTACGCAACAAGGAGTAGGTCAACCGGGAGTGTAAGTGCCAGTCTAAGAGGGAAACGTAAACGTATTTGGATAGGCGGCTGTATAAGGGATGAATTAAATACACAAGACCGTAGAGTAAAGTATACAGAAGTAACTGTAATTTGTGAAACTTTACTTAATGACTCTGTCATTTATTTTTATGACTTGTCAAACGTTTTATAGATTTACTTACTCAAGCGAAACAGTAGTATCTACTACACGCGTGTTTCCTTTTTCCTGCTGGAATCAAACTTCTTGATCCAGTATACATACCCGCAACTTCACTGAGGTGGAGATGAGAATAAAGGACGACACAGACATTACGAATAATTATGACCTCCGGCTTTATAGTTAAGCCAAGAACCCATGCCCCATTCCGATCGAGAGATTGAAAAACAACAGGAGAGAGATCGATCCACAACACAACCACATACAGACTAATCTCTGTAGCAAGGAGCAAGGCGATATCCACGCAGCGAAAGCGTGCCCGATTGCCGTCGACTGCGAATTAGAGTCGACGAAGTAACCATCGTAAATTCAGCCAGCACCCCCGCAAAACTACTTAGCAGTAGTAGGGCGACTGGCGATCCCGCGATTTCACGGATAGCAGTCTTTATACTTAACTGCATAAATTCCTCACTCTCATTCACTTATCGAAGGTTCCCGTAGCGCACCCATTTGGCGTTATTTAATTGATGCGGCATCGGCTAATGGGTTGTTTTCGACAATTATGTAGAAGAAAAATATGAAAATCTTGACAGGCCTGAGAGCCATGATGAATATTAGAACAATCATATTTTTAATCTCGACAGATTACTCATTATACTATTCAACTAAATTGTATCATGAAGAAATAGGAATACAAGTTGCAGGGAAACAGAAGTACTATAGTTAAACATATGAATACCATCACAGTCATCCCACGAATCATCATAATCAATGACCTTATCACAGTCATCCCAAGAATCATCATCATTGGGGAAACCGCTATTACTACTGCAGGCGACAACAGGAAGAATAATAAGATCGGACCTGTGTTTCAACTGGGATAATCGAGGCAACTATTGGCAAGACTCTAGAGAACTAAGAGATGGGGAGAAAATTAGAAAAGTAATTGGTCAATATAGGACCAAGAAAATATCTTTATCAACAGCTGTTACCGAGTATCTCAAAGTTACACTGTGGTGATTTTATATATCAGCCGGTTCCACAACGACTTCAAGCAAAGAGACGTATCTCAACGAAGTTATTGATAATACCAACTATTCAGATCCGAATATAGTGCAACCAGCCGAAATTTTCCTTCAAACTAGCTGGTGATTCCAATCAAGTCAGTCACTTTTGTAACAGAAGAGGATTGAGCCTGTACAATAGTACCCGAATACTCATTCAATTATGAATGACATAATGTTAATGTAATCAGTTTACCAGACTAATGTAGCAGATGGTAGGCTTACTTCTCAAAAGTTTGAAAACATTATCCTAATAACGCCCAGTGGGCGTTATTAGGATATATAGATATATATCTATGTGTCAGAATCGCCACATCTTCTGGATTTTGAAATAAAAGTTTTGGTTTCATATTTTTGAAGATTGTTCTATGAAATTAACTCAATTGTTAATAGTTACCATTAATCTAGTTCTCATCTGAAAACTTATCTAGATCGACGGACTAAACTCATGACACTGCAGATTCAATTCTAAAGAATCTCTCCCCACAGTGGGTTGCCATTGAAACGCTCGAACCAAAATCCATTACTTACTTTCCACAAATAAATGGTGAACACATAGTATGAATAATGACTACGTCAATGTTTCCGAAAGAGAATGTCACCTTCCAAACAGTACATACCCATATGAATTCTATAAGGATACTGCATATATGAGGCCAAAATGGATATATTGATACAGAAAGCAAGTAGTGAAATACGTATGGTGCAGGCTATGCAAAAAGCTTCATCGGGAATAGGGGTAATTTGGACCAGAAAAATTGTATTTTTATAATTGCTTTGAGAAAATGGGGAGGACTTGAAGTAGGTATATAAATTTAACGTGTTAATACCAATTTTAAAAAAGTTAAAACTCAACGTTAATTTTGATTTTACATTCACCTTAGTTGCGCGTAATAGTTGTATGGAATCCTCCTAATTGCACTGGAACAATTTTCCAAGATAAAAATGATCACTCGCAAAGTCTGATTGAAAAGGGTATTCCGACGAGAGT
Source organism: Odonthalia washingtoniensis (assembly GCA_032358235.1). Lineage (NCBI taxonomy): Eukaryota > Rhodophyta > Florideophyceae > Ceramiales > Rhodomelaceae > Odonthalia > Odonthalia washingtoniensis. Next base: position 10,382 of record JAULBU010035896.1, read on the forward strand.
GAAAAATATTTATTACTGTATACATTTGGAATGAGACCAATCTAATTTGAGTAAACAATAAAGTTCCTTGCTTACATATCAAACTACCGAGAAACATAGTAGAGGTAGAGTTATTTTCCAACAGATATTTTATTTTCTAACTAAGATTTTGGCCATTGTGCCCATAGTATGGGCGCAATGACCAAAACCTATGAATGAAATGGTCAGCTGATGTGTTTGACCCCCCTTTAATTCTGAACCAGAACTTGGATGTATAATTATTGATGTTCGTACGGGAAGAAGAAGAGATTCAGGCTAGTAAAAGAGCAAGCATCTCGGAATGTCAAAATATTCCGTGATTCAAAACAAATAAACTTCTGTATGTGAATGTATTAGGAACGGTTAAAGAGTGAGCTAATTCCATTGTCGAGTCTGGTATGATTTGCTAAGGATAGTGATTCGCGGGTTCTCACTTGACCGTAACCCTGGAGCAGCTAAGTGTCGTTGCGGATGAAGGGTTGAAGAGTACGTGAGTATTCTTTTGTCAACTCGATTAGAGTTGGCTGATCAAAGCACGCGGTGCGCGCGCATGGAGATAAACTGTTTCCCAACACTGGTGGTTAGTCGGCTTGGTGCGTGTGTGGCTCCGGTTTCCCTTAGCCAAATTTAATTGACTGGTACAATGAAATTGGAGTTTTGGTAATCTGAGTTTTCGTTAATGTCTACCTCTTTACTATTCTCTTCCAATCTGACGAGGAATGGTATATGTATACTAAAATCTGATCTAATTCCAGATGGGATCAAGAAATGGATACACGTGAAGTAGAATCCTACTGTTAGTAAGTGATCAAATTACTTCAGTAGATTCTACTAAATTTTTGAAACACGTGTATCGGAAAATTAAATCATTCACTACTTGAATAATAATAATTAATTATTCAGAGAATGCAGTACATTGTATTTTACGTGACTTTGTATACTAATAGATTCCTTATACATAATTAACCTGTCACCTATAGCCTTCTACCTTCCTTTACTACCTATGTCATTTTTTGACATCTTCGTCGATATCATTATTCATCATCTATCAACTACGTGAAGGTGATCGGTTATTATTCCTCTTCTTAAATTGCCTAGATATTTTATGCAACTACTATCCGTATTTTCCATCTGTCTCTTCAACTAATATGAGGGTGATCGGTTTATTATTCCTCTTCTTGAATAGCGTAGATCTGTCATGCAACTACTATCCATAATCCAAACTGTAGTTTCTCCGGGTCCTCCAGCCTGCAGCGCCACCTTTTACCTCCACAATCCGTAGTGGATGTACTGTAGTCGTTTTATGCTAGTGTACGACCTTGTTCGTGAAGCCGTACCCGGTTCTACCGTTGGGAGCCTGATTTAATCGTAGGATTTGCTTTTCTGAAAGTCTGAATGATTTTAGAAAGTGCTCTACAAAATCCTTTTTCAGATTGCTGTTTCTATTTTTATTTTATGTTAAAAGAACATCCGAACTGACTTGGTGGTGCCCTCCACTTGATTCTTTTTGCTGACACTACCTTCTACCTGACAAGTGTCATTATGTCCTTTTTGTGCCACAGTGTTAATGGCCCCAATGTCACATGTCTACACGTGTACGTCATCGGTGTTCTTCTTTTGTTTACATTGCGTATTTGCATGTGCTTGGAATACAGAATATGCTATACTCCCCCTCCACATGAAGAAAAGTTATGGTGTTCGTTTGCTGTAATGTAAAATTGTTTTTCTTTCTTCCGGCCACATGAGTTCTTGTTGCCCGTTGGTCAAAACTTTATACCTTCTACCATACCATGTGCTGATCACCTCACCGGCTAAACTACTATGTTTATGTCAAAACCATTTACGTTTCATCTTACCTCTATTCCCGTTCTCGCATTTGACTTTTTCGACATCCTCGCGCGCGTCACTATTAGGTGACCTTACTCAGTGAGAGTGATACCAAAAGAGTGTGTAGCTTTTGAGATAATGGCGTGTTTGTTTTTCCTCAAGAATTTCTGTAATAATGCTGGTACATATTCCAGTAGGTTGGTGAGTGGTTCCCAAGTATTATTACCCTGCTCGAAACCTTCCAACCATATGTTCGCCTCGTATTCATTTTCTTCCTTCTTGTAACGAAAGTCCACAATTCTCTTTATCTCAAAGCCTTGTTCAGCGTGCGCGACGTGCGCTAACAACTCTCCCGTTATCCCTCTTTTCGATTCTTGGTACAGTCGGAGTCTGCTGGCATGGACTATCACCACGTTACCGTCTCGCATATCCGCGACCTCGTACATATGCTCTGAAATTATCCGAGATATCCTAAAAGGCTCTCTCCAACGTAATGTGAGTTTTTCTCCTTCCTGAAACTCTCGCTTTGCGATGAGTAAAAAGTCTCCGACGTCGTAATTCATCGTCGCGATCAACTTATGTTTCCTCTTGCTGCGCGTCAGCTTTCGTCGGTGTGCCGCCGACTTGCTGGCCTTCTTGTGCGTTGCGTCTAACTCTTTTTGAAGATGGTGTATGTTGATGAGTTGTTGTGCTTGTATCCACTCCAAGGTCTTGTTACTGGTTCTTTTTGTTGGTTCTATTACTAACAGAGGTGTGTTTGGTGGCAATCCAGTAAAACAAGTGATCGGAGCATACCAACTACGGTGTGCCGACGGGAAATGGTTGATGATTATTTGTACCATCTGAACAACTTTGGTG
>JAULBU010035907.1:0-15501 GCA_032358235.1 Odonthalia washingtoniensis
TCTGCCCAGATCTCCAATACGTCTGGGGCAGCTCCCACCGATGGATTACAAGATTCCGCCGAGGACAAGGAGGACGGAGACGCCACAGAACAGGAGGAGAATCCCGAAGAGGAGGTTGATTCCGACGACGACGAGAAAGACAACTTTGGGGGAACGCAGACTGCCGTTTTCACAAAACGGTGACACGAACGACATTGAGGAGCCCATATCGCCCCATGTTTCGAAGTTCCCGCATGGTTTCGGGACATCTACTCAGTCGGTTTCGAACCGGACTCCGTGGAACACTTCCGCAACTTTAGTGCGGGGAGCGGAGAATCAACTGGAAGGGCTGGAGAGCCCTTGAGCCTCTACGCTACAGAAGAACATACCTGCATTGTCAACAACATCCTCACAGACGCCATTGCGGAACTTTCCGCTCACCAGGAAATATTGGATGAACTCGAGGGACTACTCGGCGAGATACTTGGCGAGATCTCAGATGATGAGGTCTCCATACACGGCATCTACGAGCTTGTGGCTGCGAAGTACGAAGTCCTATGTGAACGCCAGGGAGCATCAGGTATCGCCGATCCAGATCTTCTCGAGGCGTTTATCAACCCACCTGAAGGCTACAGCTCGATTGAGAGAGTTACCTTTCGACAACAGCAATTTTAAGCTCTCCGCTCTGCCGAACAAAGGGAAGGAAAGAAGGCAGCAGGACAAGGATCCAGTAGAGGTTCAAAGAAAAATCGAAGAAGCACTGGATCAGGAGATAGAGGATCTAACCAGGGATCCGCAACCACTCCGCCACCAAGAACAGAGCAGGAAGGAGGAAGAGGTAGAGGCAGGGGGCGAGGACGTGGACGAGGCAGAAGCTATTAATGATCACGCCCCCATGCCAACTAGTCGGGGCATCTAACCTAGAGTGGTCACGGATAGGTGCAACGCCGTGGCTCGTCAGGCAGCTGTGGTTCGGCCTGCAGCTGCCTTGGAAGCACCCACCTCATTACCAGCGAACCACCAGCTACAAACTGGAACCGAAAACGCCAGGTTCGCAGGCTAGGAAGTAAGACGCTGGCTGGAGTTAGGCTATGTTCGGATGGCCACTCCGGAGGAGCGGCGCAAGGTAATCCGACATGTGAGCGTGTCCCCCGCATTCGTGACAAATGCGACAAGGAAACTGAGGCTGGTGATCGATTATTCCAAGGTAAACAAGTGCTTGGAGGATCCTACGTTACGCATGGACCAGCTCGGAGATCTGGTGGCTGTGTTGAGACCCGAGGACGCTTTGTTCAGGGCCAATATCAGCGACGCCTACTATCATATACGCATTCGGAGTTGCGATCGCGAGAGGATCGCGTTCCAGGTGGAGGGAGTCGTTTACATACCGCTATGTCTAAACTGTGGGCTATCCGTCGCGCCTTGCTTCTTCGTCAAATAGAAAAAACCCGTCGTCGCACATCTACGCGAAAAAGGACGCCACGTGTTCTCATACTTGGACAATGTTTTTGGCGCCGAAAGAGGCTCTACATCTCGCGCCGCCGCCGACACAAAACTGCTCGGCGAATAAATGTCGTCGCTATTTCGGCGACTGAGGCTGCTGCTACACCCAAGGAAATGCGATTATTTGGGAGCTATCAGCCTCAAAATTCTAGATATCAGCGTGGATACGGAGGAAGCGCTTTTCCTTCTCAGCGCCGCCAAGTTGGCAAAACTCATAGTACAAGCACGGTGCCTGCTACTGTATGCATCTCAGCACCAAATACACGTACGTATGACGGCTCTCAGAAGCTTTACAAGACGTATCTTACCGCAAGCCCTCGGTTCCAATGCTGTCGCTCTTCTGATGAGCTCCGCGTATGCTTCGACAACACAAGAAAACCACCAGCGGCTCTGGGAGACTTTCGAAGCGTACTGCGGCCATAACAACCTTTCGTCGTTACCAGCTACATCGACAACGGTTGCTGCATACCTCGGTTACATCTACGATCTGGTACAGTGCGTGGAGGGTCAATCCGTCCCTATTTGGAATGTGTAGATGCTAAACACCACACGATGGGTCTTCCAGACCCAATTGCCGACGGTTGAGTGTAGCAAATGCGGCGCAGATTCCGAGCGCGGGATGTGCGTCTAGCCCGTGGTCCTCCGGAGTGCTCTGCACCTCTACCAGCTGCGGTGGCGTCCTACGCGCTCACGCATGGTCTTTCTGCCACCGATGGCCGCCCTTCAGACCTCCAAAAATTCGGGCTTCTCGCATTTACCTTTCTACTGTGCGCACGCTCTGGCAGCACCCGCGAATTTCAAGTTCAGGGTGTCGAATTTCTGGAGCTGGCTGTTGGTATCCAGATGCGCCGTTTCAAGTACGCCGAAAGAGGATTTGTTCCTCGCATTGCCATTAAAATTCCCCTTACGGGTGCTGGTGAAACTATTGGTCTTCTATTTCGTCGCCTAATCGAAGCCGCTCCACAGTCCGGGTTCTTGTTCCTCGATCGATCTGCACTGAAATCTGTAGCCGCAGAATTTCTTGCTCAAGCTGTTTCGTGCTTTTCGTCGACTACCGCCTCCATCGCACCTGTGGGCCTCAAATTTAGCTCTCGCTCTCTTCGGAGTGGGGCATCTCCGCTGTTTTCGGTCTACCGCTGGAATTAATCATGTGACTTCTCAACCACACGGATCAAAAGGTCGTTTTCAGACATTATCTGGACCCGCAAACGCCTGTTTCCAATGAGGCAAGGCTTTTATTTGCGAGGTTTCTGGTGTACGATATATAGGCCGGCCCGCTACTGTTCAGTCGCGCCTTCTGTGGAAAATATGAGCAGCCGGTCACTACTGTCACGAAACGTCGCGATCACGCACTGTATTCTGGGATCACATTGTAATTTTCGCATTTTAATTTTGGCAGGTCACACCCGTCTTACAGTTAGTGATTCATAGTCACATATTTCGCGACGGCGTGTGGGGTATTTAACAGTCACCCGTAATATGCCTTCTACCGCGCTGACCCCTGGGTAGTCAATCGCTTCTTATCCCTCCCACACCCATCTCGTCCGCATCTCCCGGCGGCCTTCAGCCACCTCGGCTTCTATACTGTGCTACTACATCTGTGCTACTACATCTGTGTTTACGTTTCATCATTTTGTATTCTGCTTTTACCTTTAATATTTACGTTTCTCTCCATGAATAAAGAAAATGTTTCAACAGGCAAATATGGGCAGCCGGTCACTATGCTCACGAAGCATCACGATTACTTTGAATTTTTTTGAAGAATAACATCTAACATATCATGCTTTACACAAAATTTAAAAATATTATTACATATTACATATTATAAAACATGCCGCTTACCATTTGCAGAAAACATGGATTACATAAACAGGTATGGGTTACCTTTACAGCTGTCGTCACTTTTAGATGTTTCACAAGGTCAACGTACTCTCCTGTATACGTTGCGGTTCAGTTACACGATTGGTATCTTCTTATGTGTCACGTGTTTCACAACCGTTTTACTGACCTACAGCCACAATTGCTTACGGTATGCTATACCGTTTTCTTTTCAATACGGATTACTTTGCTATTTTTGAATACTGCAGAGCTAAGTAATACACAGAATCATTCAATATATTGAAAAATATTATTTTGCACGTTCTTGGTTCGTCTTGATGCCTATATTTGTTTTGTTTTGATTATATTTTCGAAATTCTATAAGAGGAAGTCTCTTTCTTTCTTACGATATTGGAAATAACCTAATGAACGGCGTGCATTGAAATACTAATATTTTCATCACATACTTGCATGTCATCAATTTGTTCACGCATATTTATCATGTCCTCATTACTTAGAAATTATTTTTTTCTGTTAGCTGGAATATGAATTTTAATCACCATTTATTAATTTTTTTGTAAGCTACGGTAACTTTCGAGACGGTATCATCTCACGGTCTTGTATGTTATACACGACCGTTCATATCTGACTGTACACAAATAATGCGAATAGCTGTAATTCACAGTAATGTCATGTACACAAATTTCACAAAAAACCCTTTTCTGTTTTTTATTTCTGTCACAAAAATATATATTATTGGTAACCTCTAAATGTGCCAAATACGTTGATGTTAACGTACATGTATTTATTTCTCATTGGAATTGTCAAAGTGTACGTATAACAGTGCACCGGCGTGGGCCAAAGTGATAGCAATCGGCACTTGGGTTAGGTCCTATGCTACGTGTAAGATAAATGTGTAGGATTAGGGTAGGTGTATGTCAGGTCGATGTAGGAGTGGTGTAGGTCTGGTCGGCGTAGAAAATGGCGTAAGTCAGGTACGCGCGACGGTTGTTGTAAGTCTGGTAAAAGGGAAGGCGTGACAGGCGAGAAAAGGGGGGATACTGAGCAGATGGAAGTCTCGTCGTATGAACGAGTATACTAAGTGACTAAGGTGAAAAAACCTTGCCGGGAACTATTCATTAATGATAATAAAATAGTAAATTGTAATAATCAAAGGAGGAGTGAAAGGGGAGTTGCGAAATGGTAAATTTTATTAAGAGAGAATTTTAAATGCAAGAGGCAATTGGGCTTCACAAAAGGGTTGATGTGCTATGAAGTCAAATGACACACGATTTTGATAAGAAGTAGATGTATTGTACCGTATATTCTTGTCGTTTTCTGTGAGAAAAGTTTCAGAATAAACGATGAAGTGGTTAGTCCGTTAGAGCGGAAAGAGCATGTTTCAAGTTGAGGAAAAAGTAGTTTTTATCTGGATAAAAAATGTCACGGGAAACAGGATTTCTGTTTCCCGAAAACGTGTGAAAGTCTTATTTCAATGAGCCAATGGAGTACTGCTTTGTGTACGCCTAGTAAAGTGTGAAATGTGGCATTATTGGTTATCATGAACTGAACAGAAGTGTGAATTTTGTACTGGAAGTGCATCTTTATGACGGGGAGAAACGAAACGTACGGTACATTGCTCATGCAAACTGTAGATTTGTAGGGGAAAATAAAAGTTGCACGTGATAGGGTATTAGGCAGTGTAAGTTATTCGTGGGTGAAAATCACGTGTTGGGAAAAGAAGAGCGGGAAAGTGAGTTGCAGCAGTGATTTGGATACAGCATCACTTATCTAGTCTGTCATATCAGCAGTTTAGGACATTTTATAGGAACTGCTGCAATGAGAGATGCTCAACGACGTGGTTCTTCAGCTTGATTTGATAGGCAGAGACAACCGTTTCTTGACTACTGAAAAGAAAACAATACACGGTTATGGAAAAGTAATCGAAAAGCAATTGTAACGTATGTATGTAAGTACGTGATCCGAAAGTATTGGGAACGCAATTAGTGAAAGCAGAGAGGGTCAAGGAGTGGAAAGTAGGTACCGGTACATGTTGTATTGCCAACAATTGAACCGTTATACGACCATAATCTGTTTGTTTGTGGTAGTCCAATAATAAGGAGTGAAAGGTGAAATTTTGAAAGTTTGAAAAACAATTGTAAGGAAATAACGTGCGGATATTACATAATCCGGTGAACTCTGTCATCAACATTTCATTCAAATTGTAAGAGGCAAAATAAAATTTTTATCACGAACTGCGACAACGTAATTTTAAAACCGTTATAAATTTTCAAAACTCAAATTTTATCCTGTCCTGATCGTGTTCTTCGTTTTTTGCAAAAGCTGACAATAACGAAATAAATCGTGTTATACAAATTTATAATGGAAGTGTTAACTCATTCGAACCCCGTACCGAATGTGATAATGATGTAAATTTATCATTCAATATCGACGAAATGATGGCTCAACGGAAGGCCTGGAAGATAGTATTCTCTTCTGCAACGAGAAAGTTGTTTTGAAACAAGCGAAGTGTCGCGTTTTAATTTTACAAACATACTGAAGAGGCTAAGTAAATATCGGAGTGTGGGGGAATTGCCTTTGAAATGCAGGAAAAATCGATTCGAGGCGTCTGAGGATCATTTCATCTTCCTGTTGGACACTATGGTCCAATTCCGTTTGCATGTGCGCCCCAAGACGACGCAGCTCCGCGTCCAGAAGATCAAGTCGGCTCGTCACGTCTGCACACATGCAAGAGACCAACGGTGGGGTTCCGTTGTGATGTCAGCGGCGTGTGGTGGACAATGAGTGGAATCGAAGGCCGGAGGACGGGTCAGTTCCGGGACCCCCCTTCGCGCGAGGCAAAGAGTGAATTTGGGGCGGGCGGAATGCGAGTCCGAGGCAAGGCAGGGGGAATTAGAAAAGTGTATATGGCCGGAGGGATACGGGGATCCTGGGTGGTTCGACCGTGGAGGCCCGGACGTCTGCAGTTTGGTGTGCAAAAAGGCCTTCCGAAGACGTTGTTTCCTTGAGCGCATCGATGGCGTGGAAGACTGGTGAGACATGACTCCGTTCTTTTCGTTTTTTTCTCAGTGTCAGGGTAGTAGTTTTAGTTGAAGATGTAGAAATTGTTGTTTTTGTAGATGTAGTTGCAGAAGTAGTCTGGGCTGGGAGATCAATGTAGTATCCGACCCGTAGCGAATTGGGGGAACCAGGTCGATGGAAGAAGAAGTGGCAGAGGCTTAGGGATTGGATTCCCTCACGACGGTGGACTATAAACACCGTCGTGAAAGCCAAGGCGGAAGGTTAGACGATCCCGTGTTGCAATGCGACGAGTGTGGCCCTTTCGGAGGCGCGCACGTGAGGGAGCACTAATAGATCGTCCTAGTTCCGCCTGTTTCGGGGATTCGTCGGGTAGTTGGTTCGCTAAGGTTGATGTGCGTTGAGGCGAAGGTTGGGGGTCGAGTTCTCACCAGAGGAAAGATGCCCGTCTCATTGGTGCCTAGTTGGCGGCGGCTAGACGGCTTTTATTGTCTAACTGGTGGTGCTTTCAGACCTGTAAGTCCAAGCCTACAGATGTGTAAGCACTACACGTTGTGCGAGGAAAAAAAGAAAAAACACGTGTAAAAAGGGAGCATTTGGATCGAAGACTGGTGGCTCGTACAGCAGGGGATGCAGAGCGATAAAGCACACAATTCGTGTGGGTAGCTCCTCAGCACCCACTTCCGGGGGGTACCACACTGTTCTGTAATGAGATGTTACAATGGTAAATCGCATTTTTTACCATTATTGGTACGACACATGATGTGTCGTATTACATTACATCATCTGAGGACCAAGTTAAAGACTAAATATTTCCAAATATTAAATGTTGTGTACGTAAAAGGTACAAAAAATTATCCAAAAATAAATTTCTCTTATTGATTGGAACATCATATAATATATGTTACAATGAGAAGAAATCGTTCATAAATGTATCATTCAGGATATTATTTATTTGTGTGAAGTAAGTTAGAACGCTTTTTGATTACTGTATAAATAAATAATTTTCAGGCCTCACATACGCGACCGAATGCCTCAGTGGTTAAATGAGGAAAGGTCGTATCTAGAGATCGTGAGTTCTATTCTTGTACACCTCGCTATAAGTGACCCTTTTTAGGGGCGTCGGTAACGACTATAGTAGGCAAGGTTTAGTGGATCATCTGATTGCGGTCGGAGACTTATGTGTAAAACATTACATGTAAAACATTACATATAGATATGGGAGATAGTTCTTAATTGTTTATTCTGCCCCCGACCAATACACAGTTATGACACATAGCGCCTTATTGAATACAGTTGTATACGGTAGATTAAGGAAATTGACCAAGAAAGCTTTTTCGCAGAATGTCCTATATATGAGTAGCCTTGGCCCAACGAAAGGTAAATTGTTTTAAACATCTGATATCATATCAGCTATTAAAATTATGGGATCCCTAAAATTAATTGAGCTGTAAAGGTTACTATCATCGTTATTGTTCGTCACGGCGACGGAAAATATTGACAATAGTAACATTTTAAATGTTGCTTTTAACAAGTATGCATAAAAATGTACATATTTTATTGCTTAGTTCGCTTCACAATCGGATGTGGATTCATAGGAAGATGGTTATGTACTTTCGATTTTGTACAACACAATTTATTCTCATTTGGGTGCCATCGTGCTGTTACAATAGACTTACAGCTATGTAGATATCGAAAGCAGGTGTAACGACGTCGGATAGTAAACTCTCTCATTGGAACCTCATACTGACTTCTTCAACTGAAGAATTCCATGTTTTTGTTGAGACTTTTGATATATGAAGGCACATCATCGCATTGTATTCCAAATATCTTCATACTGTCGTCATTAAAATATCTCATTGGTCGCTCTAGGGCCATCTATTGTTCCTCCTCTTTGCATTGAGGTGTTGTGTATGGTGTGAAGAAACTCATTCTATTTTTGCAGCTAATCATTACATCTTGATTACTTATACGCAATTTTCTACATTATTTATCTGTCTCATGTGTCTCTGCGATATTCTTTTCTTCTTTAATTCCGTCAACCTTTTTGACTCGCTTCATACATGCACTAACAGCACTCTCTCTGTACCTTTCCGTTATTTTTACGTCGTACTGTATGTACGGGAATGTATGAAGCTCTCCATTGAATTCTACAAAGTGGCACAGTGCTGACAGTACGTAGAAACCAAATCTGTATGAATCGGCTCGTTCTTCTTTTCTATATTTTTGAACTTTAAGTACATAGTTGCAGTACGTACTTTCATCAGTCCTTTGAATGGTCCAGTCTTGATTCAGGATAATTTCTCGTACATTGTTTCGTACAATTTGGAGAACATTATGGGGTTTCCTCCCAAATGGCTTCTGTCCAAGACTATCGGCCCAGTATATTTTCGCTTCCTCAACGATGACCAATCCCCAGTACAACTAGTTTGGATCACAAAGAGGTATGAGAATCTTTGAATAATGTCCTCTTGTAAGAGGGTGCTTGAACCCATGGGAGAGGGCCGAAATCTGTCCGGAAATATCATCTTCTGTACTCGAAACCAGCGCACATATCTGCTCATTTATATTCGTTTGAGATATTACTGTCCCGAATGGGGAGTCCAACTCAGATATGTCTCCTATGAGGAGATATTCGTCGATCATACGATTTGGAAATATTTAGGCCAACCAAATGGGAAGGCGTGAACCTCCGGATGTAGCAATTATTTTAGACACATAGTGGTTGATGTGATCATCTAGGGATATACCCAGATCTTTTAATCGAATTAAAATTTCTTCCATTGTCTGGATTCGAACTCTCGATCTCCTCAGAATATTAAATATGAAATATAATTGATAGAACAGTTGGTATTTAACCACTGTGCAAAACTGTATTTTGTAAGGATGAATTGTAGACAAGAGATTCCACATTTGCAGTATTTATACGAATGTCTATAGGAGTAATAATACTGTAAACAGTTGAAATCAATCTTCTAAAACGAACTGCATTTTCCATGTATCGCATATAATTGCAGATATACATCGGTTATTTCACACTAAACTTATTTTTCTTGTTGAAATATCTGTCAAATTAAATCTTGTTCCGAAAACATCAAATAAATTTGGACCTTACTAAGGTCCTAACTATTTAGTAAATAGCAATATCTACTTACTTACCAATTCCCCACTGCTGCGGTGTAAGGAAATATGACACAAGGGAAACAGACCCAAATTTACATGTGTACAGTATAACCCCTCAGTAGTGATCCCCTGATATGCATACACCCCTCTATACGGATATGATTTGTCCCACCAAGAATCTGTGCCCGTTTTAGGGCTCAGAATAAAAATTTTAGTACATACTGCATATAGTGTTCGAGATTGGAGAGTTATATTTTAAATTCCTTTCATTTTGATTATATTTCGCACATACTCCCTTCCGAGTAGTGATATGGCCCAACTGAATTTTAATTTCAAATCCTCACTTGACCAATTTTCAAATTTAAATGCTTTCAAATCCGCATTTGACTGATTTCCAAATTTAAATACGGCTGACACTCATATAAAATTTTGAATCCAAAGGGCACCCACTCATACTACTGTACTGTACATTCTTCATTCTTAATACGGTACATAGAGATAATAAAGCGTTACATCCATGTTTCGTTTGTATCCGAGGATAAAAATTACTACTACAGACTCACCGTCACAATGTCCACTCCTCGGATGCGCCTCACAATTGAGCAACAGCTGTTGGTTGAGCACGACCGACGTGTTCAAGAGGGGAATTGGTTTTCCCAGCATGGTATAGCCTCCTATGCAGCCATTAAGTTCAAGCTGAGTCGCCCTTTCGGGCAATCAACTGTATCCAGATTCATCAAGAATCGGGGTACATTGCAATAAAAGCCTTCATATGCAATCAAAACAGAGAGATCGCCCCGATCCGCCCGCTTTGATGAGGTGCTCGCAATGTGGGTCAATGACTGTGCGTCGCGGTCAGTCTCAATATCAGATGCATTGATCAAGGATATGGATCCTAGATTGCGTGATTTATCGAACGAACAGCTGCACGACACAGAACGAGTAACATTTCAGTTTTCAAACGGTTGGCTACACCGTTTTAAGTCAAGTCATGGATTTCGAAAATTTGGTTTTCATGGTGATCAGGCCTCTGCGGACAATTCGGTCGCTCTAGAATTCCTTCGAATGCTTTGCGAGAACATTAATTGGTATTCGTTAGAAAACTCTCACAACGCGGATGAATTCAATTTGTAATACCGCCTTGCTCCTGATTACACAATTGCAAGTCAGCACCTGAGCGGCATGAACAAGCAAAAGTGCGTTTCACCTGCCTTGCTTGTTGCAACGCAAACGGAGCGGACAAACCTCCTTTGCGAATTATTGCGATGGAAAAGTCACCACGTTGCTTCAATCGCAAAACCGGTTCGGATCTGGGATTTGACTACCGTTCGAATAGCAAGGAATGGATGACATCAGTCTTGTTTTTTGAATAGTTGCAATCATTTGAATCAAGAATGTGCAGACTTCAGAGTCATGTATGTTTGCTCATCGAAAACTGTTTCGCACACGGTTCGGCGGAGTAAAGTTTGTCACTGCACCTGCAATACGTGAAGGTGGTATTTCTACCCCATTATACCAGGTGAATGCTGCAACCCCTAGATGCTGGTATCATTGCATCGCTGAAATGCCGTTATCGCCGCAGTCAGTTTTCAAGAGCTTTGGATTTGGAGGATGCAGGGCACCGAGAGCTATATAATAATAATCAAATTCAAGCAATGAAATGGATTTCTAACGCATCGGACGGTTTGGAGGGTTCACTCATTTATAATTGTTGGTTGCACACCAAGCTGTTTGTGTGTCCGTGTCTTCGGAAAAGAATGTCCGCTTTCATTTTGTGCAGTTTCCGAGGAATGAAAGCATTGACTGTTCAGTTCATTGAATGAATGAAGTTTATAGGAACTTGGGCATTTAACTGTGATGTATGAAGGGGGATGCAGTTGATGAACTAGAAAATTAACTACTGAATTCCAAGAAACGTGAATGTAGAACGGGCATAAATCTGTACATGTTCTATGAAGGCGTAGTTTACATTGATTAAATAATGGGTTTCGTGCAGTTCAATGTATATAAACTGCATGTATGCGTTCAATCAAAGCAGGACCGTGTATGTTGCAGTAACAAAAATCAAATAAAATCAAATAAAATGCAGTACACATCCTTGTCAAATTTCCGTACCATGAAAAATGCGTAGTACACCATTACACAAGTCATCGATAATTTCCATTAATCTGTATGACAAATACGCGATTGGCGTAACTTTATGGAGAAGCATGAATGTGTTTATTTTTATAAATCTTCGTATACAGTAGTACTGTGAATGGTTACATTAATGCACATACATATACTGTAGTTTAATGAATGTACACCACAGTTATTTTTGTAAATTAAGGAGAAAAGCATATGGTCCACAGTGTCCGGTACTGAATATATCGGAGACACAGCTTTGCTAACTTGGTCAAAAACTACAAAATATGTAGAAATGCGTAGTTGAACTATATATGGAACTATGAAAGCTGGAAAGAGCGTGGATGTGAACTAGGGGTAAAATATGGGATATTTGCAGTCTGTAACTTTGTATGTTCTATTAAAACGGGATAAATTTATTAAAATATTAGAAAAAATATGCTGTAATATGCATACAGAACTGTGCATGCATAGATATACTCGTATGCATATGCATATACACATATGAATCGTCAGTAATAGATATAATCGAAAGGAAAGAACTAAATGTAAGAATTGCATTTATTCAAATGAACGACTCGTCGATCGGATCGAGAAACCTGTAGAAATGATAAAATAAAAATAAAGGGATGATGGCCAAGGTCAGTGACAGTTGCAGAATGGTATTGACATGAACAAATCATTCAGAGTGAAACTTACCGATATTTTACCTGTCAATATGTAGATAAAGATGGATGTATCTGTGGGTTTCATGAAAAAAGAATAAAAAACTATGAATGTGAGTAGTAGAAATAGAAAGGTAGTCAGACAAGAAAAATTGAACATGAAACGTACCAAACCAAGACATCTATAAAAAATTAATTATAGACATTGAACTACCTGTACGTATAAAGAAATATGAACATAGAATAACATTCTGTCAGTACTAAAACTAGCATGGCAGTCAGATGGATGATATATCGAACGTATGATCTACCGGTTGAAATAGATGTATACTAATTTAAAATTAATCGTTCAAATTAATCTATGCATACAAAAAATAAAAAATAATAACGGTCAATGCCAGTACTAAATTTATAGCAACTTTCCCTGAATGCTGTCAGACGAAAAAACATTGAACGTTCAACTTACGGACGCAAGACATATATACCATATTAATTGTGACCATTGAGCCACCTGTAAATATAAAGAAATAAGAACATAGAATATCATTGTGTCAGTACTATACATAGCATGGTAATCAGACGGATGATATTTGGAAGGTGTGACTTACCGGTTCAAATACTTGTGAACAAATTTAAAAATAATCATCCGAAGTAAAGGGTGCGAAAACATAAAAATAGAATGATGGACATGTTAGGGAAAAGAAAATGATTATGAAGATGTCATTTTCATTGATAAGTTGAAAGAACAATGTCAAACGGAAAGAGATAGTTAGTTGTAGTTACATACAACAAGTAAGATGAAGGAGTCTACTACCTCCGTAGAGCCATATGATACTGGTCAGATATGGCTCATGTGAATCGCAATATTAGATGACTGATACACGAAAGGTTGTGAAAAAGGCATGTCACTATGCGAAGAGGAAGAGGAGTGCACCATGTGAAACTAACGAAGGGGAGGAAACGAAAAGTGCGCCACAAATCTAAAAACATAAGAAAGGAAGCCAATAATACAGCCCAATTTTTGTTCAGAAACTTTGGAAATTACAGTAATCAGGAATGGTTGAAAATTTATTGATATTCAAAAAAATATTTTAAAATTAAGAAAAAGTTATATGGGAATGCATATGTATTTGATATGTAATTGATGTACATATGGAAACAGGAAGGGTGATGTATGTCATGTCAAAATGTATCATAAACTTTACATGCAATTTGCATAAAAGTAATGTATAGAAGTAACAGATTTCAACCATTCACATTGTCGTATATATAGCAGTATATATATACTGTGACGAAAACACACCATCTGTCTCAAAATTTTTCCCGTAATACGCGACAGTTCAACAGTAAAATTTTAAAATGTTAACCACACCAACCGTCGAGACTGAACAGAAATCCCAACAGATAATCTCAAAAATATAAACTACCGTTGAATAGCAACTGCCAGGAGTACTTGGAGAGTGTAATCAGAGACGCAGAGAGAGAGGTAATTAGTCGGGATGAGTGTTCAAGGTGAATAAATATCCAAGCCATGTGCGAATGAAGAACGTTCGCATGAAATTGATGCTGTACGAGCTGAGCTATTGGTGCGATCTCTTGCTGTTTCTATTTTCCTCGTGGAGGGATATTATGGTACGAAACCCATTGAAGAAGTCATAAATATTCTTAGACACAAGGAATTCGATAGCAGACGATTTTCTGGGCGTATTTCAAGTATTAAAACTTGTCATGAAATAACTGAAAGAATAGCTATGGATCAGAAAAGATTATGAACAATATACAAACTTGTCATGATTTTACTTAAAGAATGTAGCGAAATGTAGTAAAATTATGATGTCGAAAAGACCTGCGCATTTAAATTTGGCCAAATCATAGAAACAATTTTTATATTCTGTTCCAATTTAGCCATGTAGATTGTATTTATTGAATTGCACATTTCGTAGAGAAACGTACAACGTGAATAAAACGGAGTAGACACTCTGCAAAGACCAGGTCTATATAACTGCTACTGGAGCAGTCATCAAATATATTGGATTTACAGTAGATCACAAAGACTACAATATAGCTATCCACTCCTAATTTATATCATATTCTACATATGTCTTAATCTTGTCTGGTATAGTCATCGAACTTGCATTGGAAATAGACAAGAATTTCCATTAATTTTCTTGTAATTGGGATGTACGGGCAACGTGGCCCTGCATCCGAATATAGCCACATCGCTACGATATTTAAAAAATCATAGCTATGTAGCCATATAAATAATAAAATTTGAATATTAATAAAATTATCAACGGATATATTTTGAAAAATCCGTCAACATGGATGGGTCCAAATGCAAATAATTACCCGATAATTATTTGAACAAATAATTATCGGATAATTATTTGCATTTCGACGGCATCCTGGTGGATGCCGCACACTACAGAAATTGAAATAAATAAATAGACTAGATAGGTGTTTTTAAAACCCTATACACACTGTCTAAAAACTGTTTCATCATGTATTTAAAAATATGAAGCCATACGTGTTCGAAATTAAAGCCGCTACTGTTTATGGAATGAAATTGGTACTGGCCAAACTGCAGATATTGGAGGATGTCGAAGAAGTGAAAGAAGTACAGGAGAAATCCGTATATTACAGTTCAGACGACCGTTCAGACGTCTGCAACATCGAAATCTAGCAACATATTTCAATCACAGAATTATTAGAACACCTTCTCCATAGTCAATCAGTTAATTCGGCTTGGAAACCTCCATCCAAATCGAAAGATGAAATAAGAAAAGAGTAAAATGGAAGCCGGCTCTAATTTGAGATGGAAACCTAGCCGTGCTGAGGGTCCGAACGCCGATGCTGCTTTATCTTCTGGCATTGATGATAACATTTTCCGTCGTAACGTGAATGGAGAGGAAGAAACTCCGCCACGGGGACAATTAGTAACAAGTCGCTGGGGAAGTATTCGTGGGAAGGGCGAAGAAGAGGAAGTAAAATCTTGCAAAAATCAGGGTCAATGAGAGGAACAACTGGAAGCACACCCATGTATTCCCGTAATATAATTTCCCCCTACAACTGCAATGTAGTAGGAAATTGGGAGGGAATGTTGGAACTGCACAGCCTGAGGGTTCTATGGCGCACAGTTTGTCAAGAAGAGCCGAAGGAATTTCGTGTAGTGGATCTGCACTTGAATCAAGTGCATCTGCAGAAGAGGAAATTGTAGTGTTGAAGAGGAAGCTCAATCGAAGTATTGAGA
>JAULBU010035918.1:0-59074 GCA_032358235.1 Odonthalia washingtoniensis
AAGATAAAAATGAGTTGAACATTTGTTCAATTTCAACTACGCCACCATTCATACATTTTATTTAACCATTCACTTCCTTTCCTGACAATTACTCACAATTTAAGCCGTAATCTCTTTACATTATTCAACTGACGATACTTGATTTGAGAAAAATCTCGCAACTAGATCAGAGTCGCAGATGATGTTGATAAATTCTTCCATCTCCTTTCTTCCAACTAAAGATTCTATGATTCTGAAAGATACAGCGAACGACTTGTTTAGCACACCAGATTTTCTCTGTCCATTTCATGTCCCACTTCCATCAATAAAGATACGTATTTAGCTATAGTTCCACTACTGCCATCCAGCTTTCCACATCCATACTGTTGTCCATCGGAACCGTTCATGATAATACGAGATGTTTCTCTTGAATTTTCAGTTTAATTATCCGGTTTAAATCTACAGCTGTGTTCTGTGAAGGCAAGAGCTGGGTAAATAGCTGCATATGTTTTTCTTTATTAAAAATTATCACACGACACATTAATTACATAAACTACTGAAATATTTTTCATAATTTGCTTATATATTTCAGAGCCGGTGTCAGACATCATTATGTATCCACCTTTTGCATGTCATGCATCTATATCCCCATTCCTATTTTCAAAGGCCACATAGTTGTGGTGTCTTCTGAGAGATTTCGAGGACACCACGCAATTTCGTTGGAAGCATACACGTAACAGAACGCTTACGTTCACATTTAAATTTTTGGATCCCTTAATTTTTTAATTGCTTTATTTTCGGATTATTTACTTTTATTTATTATTTTCTGTCGTATGGTTACTTGATTTTTTAATAAAAAATAAATTTGGAAGTTTTGATTGCAATAGTATTTTTTCGATTTCTAAACATTTTTCAGATCTGCCGTTTCAGTGCGAGAGATGACGGTTGTGTGCCTTTTTTCATTTATTAAAATTTAAACTAATCAGCCATTTATGTGCCATTTTCGTACAATTCCATTACGTGCTTTCCCCCCATCCGTGCACATTTCCATCAACCAGTCACATGTATAAGAGATCAACTTGCAAAGATGATCCCAACACGATTAAAGTTCACTCATTCTGATCATTCAACAGCGACTCGTACATGTCACTTCCTATCGCGATGAACTTATCACATTCGTCAACGTTTTAGCACAGGTAAGTATTCATTAACTATTAATTCATTCAAACATTTTAGTAGAATTCCATTCATACTTGTTAACATTCCTTTATCTTCACCTCCTCTTCTGATTTTCCTTTACAGGTTTCTTCTCAACTTCATCTACCCTGGTTCAGGTAAATATGTATGTTTTCATTCGCCTTCCGTTTACGGTTTCTTACTCTAATTCTCATGTCATGATCTTTTCATATTCAATTTACTAATTTCTGTTCAATTATTTCTGTTAATTAATGTTATTTTTATTTGTTTTCATATCAATGTGGTTGATCTGTTCTCAGTGAAAAAGTTAGATGTATATATATATTGTATAACATGATAATATATACTTCAATAAGTTATTGGGTGCGTTTCTTCGTCGTTGCTTATGGTGGTCCTCATTCTTCTTCTACTACATAGTTTGAACTTAATTTCAATTTTCCGTGTTCCATACAATTTGTCATAGCTCCATCTCTATCACATTTATTATTATCACATATTTTTGTTATTGCGCTTTTCTCTTATTTTTATCAAATTGTTGGATTTGTTATCGCATGATATCATAAATAATAAAAATAGTAATATCGTGTATACCATAATTGGTATACATGTATTGCAATGTATATTCCTATTGTTCTATATATCATTCCCATATACCATCATATCATTCCTACATATAACAGATATATACATCAGAAAATTCAATAACCATCCACTTTCATATTCATGAAATGAATGTAAAATGGATGAACCATTATCGATTGCATATGGTATATGAATGAATTAATGTAGTGTAAATACACTCAAACATTCAGCACATGAATGTAAAAGTCAATGTGACTTACATTACAAAATAAATTTTTCGCAGTATTATATGAACTATTCATTCAACCTCTCATACACAATGTGTAGTTACGAGCCTAGATAACATACACAAAAATCTCCTCTGTATGAAAGAAAGTTTCAATGATACATTCGTGTAATTTTTCAAAGAATGTATGTTGGCCCAGACTATTTCTACTATTTATTCTGCGCCGTCCGTAAGTAAATTTCTATGCCTCATACATTAAAAGTTACAGTATCTGTATACCACAGTTAATGTCCATATATTTCATTTTCAAATTGTATAGATTTTTTCTTCAGTTACCATCTGCAATCAGGCAAACACTGTAATTTCTGTATGTAACCTAAACGGACCGCCAAAATTCGTATGGCCTAGTAGATGTGACATCCACACCACAACTACGCCTCTTGAATGTAGACATTCAGTTCCGGAAACAAAGACGTAACGGTTAAATGCTTCGGAAAATGGGCTGCGGAGATTGACGTGAAAGCGACAGACGAGAAAGGCGACCAGCATTCCGTTTGGATTATACTACCATATTTCTTTTTAATGCGGTATATTAACGACAGTCGTTATTTACCGGATGATTTGGACATGAAAAAGGCTAAAAATGGGGACAAAAAACCAAGAACACCAAATGTGTCTTGGAAGGTGTTTTCAAGACCCCAAACAGCAACATACAATCCCAAATAAAGGATTATTGGAATTGTGCCTCCAAGGAACATAGCTGTTGGTGAAGAACTCTACTTGGACTATGGTCATGCTTATTTTTCACAATACGCAAAACACACATTGTACCACCCAAGCTAGATTGGACTTACTTCAAATGTTTATTTCAGTAACAATACATTCTCCCGCATCTTTCCAATAAATGTTTCTATACAATCAGATTTTTCTTTTTTTCATTTCACCTTAGTGAGATTTTTTCATCATTTTCGTTGTTATTAATGCAATGTCTCACTAAAAACTACTGCAATAGTTTTAAGTTTAGTTTATTACACACTTTATTGAAATTTTAGGTTTTACGGTGTGTTACATAAATACTATTTCGTTTATTTTCAAACCCCACATCCTTTCTTTGCATTTTCCTCAAAATGTGTATTAAATTCAAAATGTTTTAGCCCATGTCGTCCCCATTTAAGGTAATATGCAGTTATTTTGGCACAAACTGCATATTACGTAGTCTACTACGAACGTTTCATACCTAAATCTCCATTTGGGCTCCATAAACCCATTTCACACATAGATTACATTCAGGACTCCACCGCTTGGAAGCCACCATCGTTTTACGAAGACACTGACGATATCAAATATTAGGATAGTTTCTGGAAATATGCGTATCTATGAAATTCACTAGTAGTGGCAAACAAAACAGTTATGAAATTCAAAGTGTTTTAGATCATTTATAAAATGGCTGAAAATCTTTATAATAAGAAAATAAAAATAAAATAAAAAGTACTAATCTGCTTCAATGTGATGTGTATGGCCCGTACCGTAATTAAGGAAACATTTTCCGACTTTTGCTATATGATACAAAGATTAACATCTGCAAAAATTTGTACAACGTTGCTGATGCATCTGATTTTCACCTCGGTATCCTAACAAATGCACAATTTGTCCTCCTTGGATTAAGTGAGCTTTAGACCATAGGTGTTGCATCCCCTTCCATAAAATGGAAATCTTTTATGCATATTTTAATTCACAATGGAGTTGGAACAATCCAGGATGTCTTCAGCTTTCCGTCACGACCCTTGAAGTTGTGTGGACACTTTTCTCTCCATTTCAAGAATTGTACTCTAGTTACTGAAATCATCCCCTACCATATGTATTTTTGAAATAACTGCTATTTCCAATATTACTGTTAACGAGGGTTCCACAATTATAACCAATGATTGAATGTTGAGGAATTGTATTTTGCGCAAACACCCCAAACCAGCCTTTTCATGTTTGATTATAGACGGCTCAAGTGTCAAATCCAAATCCCAGGACTCCCTTGATCTTAAATTTCTATTGAAATTCCATCAACTGCCTTCTTTTATGATAATTTCCACCTACTCCATTTCATTGCATCAGCTTCATTTAACAACCTTCATTCTCCAAAAAACTTCAAAACGAAGTGGCGGATATGTCTTGGAAAAGTTTGAACAGTAGAGACACCTGGCGAAACGTCCTATATATATATATATTTTCTTTTTTAAATTCAATTGCCTCCAACTCTCTAATATCTAGACTTGTTTCTCGAAGAACAACTTTCTTCCACTACTATGAGCATCTTTGTTTAGTAACTGACTGGAAAACACAAGACTCTATACCTAGTAAAGATTCTGTTGGAATTCCGTCAAGTGCTTGCTTCCATGATAAATTTCATCTACTCCATGGTATTACATCACCGTTATTTAACAACCTTGGTTCTTTAATAAACTGCTAAATTAAGTGGCGTACATGTCTTGGAAAATTTGAGCAGTAGAGAGACCAGGTGGAACTTCCCATGCATGTTTTCGTTTTTAACTTCAATTGCCTCGAACTCCCTAATAACGACACTTGCTTCTCATAGTACATCATCTCTTCTGTTATTATCAGAATCCTTGCTTAGTAACTGACAAGAAAAATCAGCAAACAGTTGAATCCAAGAATGTTCCAAACATGAAACATCCGCATCGCAACCAACAAACGTCCTGTGCTTTGGAAGAATAATACAAACTATTGCCACTGAAAATGTACCTGCACACGGATCCACGACCAACTCACTAGGGCGTATAATTTTCTCGATGATATCCGACATCCGTTACGTAGTTTTCTGTTCTAGTCGAATTAGTTCTCTTTAACTAGCCTTATTCTGTTGAGATCCCTTAAAAATATTTGCGGTATTCGGCACCATCGTAATTTTGTTCATATCATTGCATGTTCCTGCATGACTTGTGTTAATGGAACCTTTTAGATTGTATTTATCTCGTTTCAACTATTCTTTCTACTCCATCCTAGCCTTCTATAAATGAACTGCTTTGAGCAATTCAACAAGTTCAACCACAGATAGATGAGTTAGAAGGGGCTTCCTCGGATCCGTATTATAGAAACCTCCTTTTTTGGCGTAAAATAGGGGAGTTTCTCGGGCACAGAACAAACGTTTGCCGTTTTATAAGTTTTCGTATTTCATCATATTCGGGGTTGTACAACGAAACCAATTTTTTCTTGGACTTGAAGTGTTGAACCCATAATGAAAACTGCAGCTCTGAGCAAAATATATGTGCATGAATCCCTTCATTAAAACTGTTTCACAAAATTCCATGAACCATTTCCATGGCTTCTTCATCAATTTGATAGTATTCCGAGTTTTCGAATTATTGGTCAAACCTGGTTGTGTATGGAGGGTCTGTTCCTATGAAATCTACATTCAATTGTAACTATTCAGCCATTATATTTTCATGGAAATCAACGAGATCTGCAAAATACACATCGCAACAACAGAAATATTTCTGCAATGCATCTCTCAAAATGTCCAAAGCTTCACGAGCAAATAGTCCCATCTGCACCTAATCCGCAGGTTGTATCGCTTCTTCTTCTTTTGCCTTGGTTGACTAATTATTGTCGTCCATAATTTGCGGGAAATATCCAAGTCTTTCATATGTATGCCATCTGTACCATCATTTGTTTTTGATGATTGAATATATTAGGTTCCGTACTCATATTTACAATACTTCTTGAACGTTTTCAGATATTACAAGCTTTAGTAGTTCATGGAAAAATGTATTCATCTTGGAGAAGCAGTATCACAGGAACCACTTCAGACTTGTTATTATCCGCAAAACTATTCCTGAGAGGATATGTATCATGTTTCAGCAAATTGTAAAGGAATTGCAAAAATTCCAAATTGTCCTCATTGGCCGAGAAGGGTAACATAAACGCAGACGTTGACAGTTCCTTCAAATCATCGTTATAAAGTTAGGTTTTGGCCAACAACTCATAAAGAGTACTGAACAAGTAAATTATTATGTAACGAAAAACGGTATCCTCTTGCTCTGTACGTTTCCAAGCTTCCGAAAATATCAAATGTCGTATAGTGACTGGAACACTATCATCTGCGAATGTCTGTTCTTGATTGGTGGAACCGAAACCTTCCTGTCTTGATTCAATTACAACGAATGTTGACCTGTCGTAACTTCAATGAGTATACTGTTGAAACAGTTGGATTGATTCTTCAATGTTGATTGCTCGTACTAGTGGATTGAGTTCATGCGTTGATCAATGTCTGAACAAGGAATTTAATTTTCGTAGTCGTATCATGTTACAGAATCACGAGATGCTTATCTTTTGTTTTATTCATGAATGCATTAGTCATAGAAACGATGTGAAAGTAAAGCATGCATTCGAAAGTTTTTGGGCATTACTTACCATACAAATTGGATTCTTACCTCTTCGAAGTTGATTGAACAACTAGATGAAAAAAACGTTAGACTAACGAATAATCCAGTTGATGTATCCTTCGTATGGACCAAGTTTTTGAACATTTCCATTATATGTCCATCTCTCTGTTCATACGTATATATTGCGAGAGAAGCACGGCCTATGCGCAAAACTTGTTTCTTACCAAATTCCGCTAAAGTCTTGTCGACATTAGGCCCAGAATCTAGGGAAAGTGCATGCTTCAACGTCTCCGCACTTTCGTTAGCCTTTCTTTCGAATCTTTTTTGTTATTTTATTATGAATTTCGTCGGTATCCGACCGGACCCATTTCAAGTATGAAAAAGGAGTGGTTTTTATAGTTGAAGTGTGCATCTTGAAACGCCTTGGATCCGAATACATCTAGAAAAGAAAATATGAGAAATGTTGTCAGTTTACGTTCACCTTTTGGTTGAAGTTGCGTATTACTTGACCCAGCGCTATGTGCAGGGGACGAAGATGAAGAAATTATGTTGATTACTGAGGAGAACGATTAAAAATGTTGGAGAAGGTTTGAAGACTTATGAAAAAGTGAATGAATAATATGATCAGAAAGATGTAAAAAAGCATATGAAGTATTAAATATGGATGTCAAGTTGATTGGATATGACCGGTTTCATATCTTCTTCAACAGAAAGTACCGTAAATAAAAGAACATAGAACGGTTGCACAAATAAACTGGTTAGATTTCGTGAATGTGTCTTGATGTTGGACATAAAACGTTTTAAGAAGAGGTAAAGTGGAAAATTGTAACAGCGAATGTTGGTTCCTGTGATTTGTATGCATTCACTGGTAATGGTTTATTAAATTTTAGTAGAGGGTGGTAGCGACCATTCATATAAATTTTAAAATTGAATAAAAATTGTGAAAATTTTGTACAGTACATGGAAGCGGTGGCCACGGCATTATTATAACATATACGGTTGTATGTTGATGCATATAACGTAAAATTGCAAGAAGCGATGTTACGGATAGAATATTACATGTAATGTCAACTTAAAATTTGAAATCAACTATTTTCATTGACTAACAACAAAGTTTGCAGGCTCATATCATTGCAAGATATTTCAACTTGAACACCGGACAACTTTCTTCACCTTTAAGCAACAATCTCAACTTGCAATCAACTCAATACCATCAAATTCAAGATTGAACATCGTTCCCTCAACATATTTCAACAATTTTAATTTAGTAGAGGGTTTTAGCAACCGTTGTTATAATTTTCAAATTTGAAAAAAATTTGAAAAGTTTTTTCCTGCTGGACAAAAATTTCAATTTCAAAAAATGAAATAATAAAATACTTTCAAATTTAATTGATATTACGACATGGTAATTTTAATTTACCTGTTGTTGGTTGATGTTTCAAGCAGTTGTTAATGCTTCGGAATCTCAACACGTGAAAGGAATGACAGTTCGTAAAACATAAAATATCAGTGTTTCCTGTTTCTATATAAAAATGATGTACATTTTACTATATCGTTCAAGAAATAGTCAGAAAATGTGAGGTCAATAAGAAAATGGTAGTATTCCAGGCAGCACAAATTTTTATCAGGTGGTAGCATAATCACTTCTGCATATTCGTAATCCATATCACTACCATCATCTTCCTCTTCATGATTTTCATAAATACCTTCATTGAGAGGGCTGCTTGATTGTTCTGAAACATTCTTAATTCTAGGTTGACCTCTCCGTCGCAGTGACCGAGCAAACGCATATGAAATGGTTTCTCTCAAGTTACTACCTTCTGTAATGATATGAAAATGATATCTGATAGCGTTAATTACACTCCATATCACACCACCATGTTGCACATAGCCGTGTCCAATAAAAATAGATTGTCGGGGGATAGTAATTTCTTCCAATTCCATGATGTTTTCTAAACGTCATTTTTCATCTTCCCTGTAATGAACATACTAGTGGGACCCTGGTGCAATGCACAGAGATACAACTTCATATGCGGTATAATTATAAACTATCCAGGAAAACCACTCTCTCTGACGTGGAAGTCGTTATGACGATGCCACGGGGTGCAATTTCTACCAATGAGAATAAATCGGCCAACTGGTATTGAAATTTCTGTACCCCGATTTTGCATTGCTATCCAAATTCTTTATTGCACACATCCATCCAATTCAAAGTTCTACTGCTGCACGTCTTTCCGCCAAATGTACATACAATTCGCTTTCGAACAGTTTTCCAGTAATGTTGTCGTATTGGAGTAACTGCCAATTCCTTTGTTCCAATCATCTGCATCATTCTCAGTATCTCTCTGTTTAAGATCGGATTCCAGTATTGTATATTGTCTTCATATTTCAAGTGTTCCTCTCCTGGAAACGTTTCTCCCGCTTCTCTAAAAAAAGTACCAATTTTGTGGTGGGAAGCCATTCAAAACATTCTCCTTCTATCTTATGTTAGAAATCTAACAGTTCAGACATACCATGAACAGTTCAGTACCCCTAACTATCCATTTCTTACTTCTTCCTAGGAAAGGAAGCTTGTTCAAAACCACTATACTCGTCATTAAATGCGAAACCACAACTTTTGGCTTCATCTAAATACTGCAATACCTCCACATAGTCCAATTTCTTCTTTAAAGCCCACATTCATACAAAAATTCTTAATTGTGAGATGTTATCATATTCTAAAACGATATGCAGACGATGATCATTGGGGATAATTTCTGATCTTAGTAACGTCCGAGTGTCCATTATTGGCACTTTCTGACGCACATTTTGCGATCACCAAGATTTCTGCCATATACGTATCTGTCTCTGCCCATCACTAGAACTTCTTCTTATGATATTACCTGTTCATTTTTGTTTCTGAACCTATCATTTAGATGTGGTAACATGTGTTCAATTCTAACTACATCTTGACACAGTTGTGCCATTTTCCATTTTTTCGTGAACATCTATATGACAGTATCGTAGGATTAAGGGATTTATTGAATGGTTCCAGGTCTTCTGTATTTTAAGGAGGTCTTTCAGGAGGTGGTCATCAGTTTTGAGGTGCCGGTGGATCCAAATCTAAATCCAAAACTTCTATTATTTCTCGTAATTTCTTTCGGAAATTCTTCGTGACATTTTTCGTAGGGACAGGGCATGAATCATCGTCGCTATCAGCTATGCTAGCGATTGATGTTTTTCGTTTTCTTTCACTTCTAGTTCTCACTTGACGCTCTCCATGCACATACATTCCGTCGTTCTTTTGCGCTTAAGAGTTTAGGTCCTTCAAATAAGGGTTTCCTTATATTCTTAACAAGTCTTGCATAGGATTTTCAGCACTAATATCCAACTTGGCCTCATTGTTACCTGATCCAAACTCTAATCATTTCATACGATTGCCAAAAATGGTATGAATGTTCTGCGATATAGTCCTGGTCTTTACAATGACAGTTTCCATGAATTCCTTCACTATCTTCGGTACATGTTCTTCTTCCAGGTCACAGCCATTATTTCCAATTTCTTCTAACAGCTCATTTATTGACTTAGAAAAGGTAACCCCAACACTTTTGGTATCAGATGACCCCTTGTTTCCACCTTGAAAATATGCTTGCGGCCCATCGAGAAGAAGCATGATATTTTCCTATGTTCCATTCAGGATACAACTACTGTAGAAATATTTCACGCCAAATTTTTCAGACTCTTTACCATTCCCCAATTACTCAATTGTCTTCAACCATGTCATAACAAACTCATATTTTACCAACATCTCCACAACACGTGCATAACGATCGTACGTACTTGATCCCTTATTATGTATTAAATTGCAACGTAGCATGTAGTTTTCAATATCACCTGTCCTTGTCAACACAAATGATTTACCATACTCTTCCTTGATCATCTCATAATATTGGATGACGCTCAATATTAGATCAATAAATGATACATATTTCTTCCTCTGTGTTGATAATATGTTCCTAGTCCGACTGAGGATGATAAAATTTCATATTGTCATCAAAATCTTATCTCTGCTGGACACTAGAACAGCAGGAATGGGTTCCCTTTTCCACTCCAAAGTCTTACAAGTCTCCATTTTTCATAAAATTTGAATTGCGCAAATCGGTGACGACCGTCGACAACAATCAGTGTGTTTCTATTACGTAAGCACAGTTTACCCTATCCCCGACTAAACAATTCATTGATGGTATCTAACTCATCATCGTCATTTACTTCCGGTAGATTAACCTTCGCAAATGTAGCATATAAAATTCCATAGCTAACTTCGTACTTCTCCTTCTCAAACAAATCCATGAAATTATCTCGATTCTTTGTGACCACATCGGTGAGCGGAGTTTCGAAAAATCGTATTTTTTGTCCTTTTGAAAATACCTCCACCGTCTTCTGGTTGCTGATTTTGAACTAGTGCATTTCCAACGAATGAACAATATCTTCCACATAGTTTGTTTCAATTTCAGTCTCTACTTCTTCGGGTTCTACGTAGCTAGTCATTGTCTAGGAATGCCAGCAGTGCACAACTCCTTGCTCTGCCTCCGTATCATCCAGTGTCTCATGGTTATTTATCACTTTTGAAAGCAGATCATACGGGTATGGCATTTTATTGTACTTCTTGATGATAACAATCTCTTCGATGATGATCATATTCCAACTTTCGGGTATCCCCCGTTGTTTCAATATTCCAATTACAAACTTTCCGATCATCTAGAGTGTGACTACGGAACAGTTTCATTGTCACTAACGCACTCTCAACCGCGACTTGTGAATAGTTGCTGAATCTATTGTCCTCCTGAATTTCGAAAACTTGGCGAAATCATCTGCAGAAGTACAGTCTTGGAATAATAATATAACTACATCACCTGCTCCAATACTCCTGGATGTAAAATCCCTTCTTTACAGTTCTTAAAGTACCGACTTGTCAAGTTTCGCCTCCCCTTACACAGAAAGAGAACGGTGCAAACGTGAGGGGTTTGTTGACGTGCTCGCCATTGTTGAAATATATGTTTATGTCTGTTACTTGCTAAAATATGTTGAGGAAACGTTGTTTAATGTTAATATTTATGGTATTAAGTTGATTCCAAGTTCAGATGAGTGCTTAAATGTGATTAAAGTCTTCCAAGGATCAAGTTGAAATATTTTGCAATCATTTGATCGCGAAAACTGTATTGTTAGTCAATGATGATACTTGATTTGAAATGTTAAGTTCATAGAACATGAAAAAATCTTTTCGTGAACTCTCTCCTTTCATTGCGACAACCATACATGTTGTAATAATGTTGTGACAACCACTTCTATTTTCTGTACAACAATTTATTGAAAAATCGAGCTTTTTTTATATGTTTTGCAAAACATTCGTTTTTGAATATTTTGTAGCAAAAAATTGAAAAACAAATTTTCTTCAAAAGATCCCCATCCAGCTGGACAACAATTTTCATTTCATTCATTTTTGAAATTTATAACAACGGTTGTCCACCAGGCTCTACTACAGCCTATCTCCATTCCTTTTCGACAAACATTTGTAGAGAAATTACACGATCAACAATGATTTTAAAATCTATAAGAACGGTTGCCTCTGGCAACCGTTTTAAAAATTTGGTTCAACCACCAAGTTGGTAACCGTTCTTATAATTTTGAAAATCATTTGTAGTAGAGGGTGGTAGAACTCCTACCACTCTGTACTACTATGTATCACCATCCAATTCAACAAAAGATGTAGAGAAATTTCATGGTCAACAATGATTTTAAAAATTATGAGAACGGTTGCTACCACGGTGGTAGCAACCTTTGAAGAATGTGACCCTCTACTACAATCTATCACCATCTATTTCGACAAACACATTTTTAGAAAAATTACACGATCAAGTTGATCGTGTTATTTCTGTACAATTGTTTGTCGAACTTTATCGTGTTAAACAATCTAATATGCATACTGTTTGTCGGTTTTTGAAAGGACTGAACGGATTGTTGAAAAGTTATGACAAAAGGTAAGAAATGTTTTTAGAAAAGGCACGATAGTACGAAAATTAACCTGGAATTCATCGAGGTCAATGTAAAACAATGCAATATGACCATTTGCTATTTTTTGAAAGGACTGAACGGTTGGATGAATAAAGGATGACAAAGAAAAAGAAGAGTTTTTTAGAAAACCCAAAGTAGTACGTAAATTAACCTGTAAATAATCTCCAGTAAATAGCTTGAAAAGCAGGACTGCGAACATTTACTGAGATTATTTTTCACTCCCGTTCCTTTTCAATCATTGGCACTTTT
Organism: Odonthalia washingtoniensis; assembly: GCA_032358235.1. Taxonomy (NCBI): domain Eukaryota; phylum Rhodophyta; class Florideophyceae; order Ceramiales; family Rhodomelaceae; genus Odonthalia; species Odonthalia washingtoniensis. The sequence goes on from JAULBU010035918.1 coordinate 12,679, forward strand.
CATTTTCCCCATAAACATCTTGCTTGGGGATACGCTGTGGGGATTCATGAGGCAAGGGCTATCGCACGCGAAGAGTGCGGAATTGACTTATCATGCCTATTTAGCACATGGTGATACCATCGATGCCAGGACAGTGAATGATGTCATTCAGAATAGTCCAGAAAATGATCCAGGTATTGCAGAAGTTGTTAGTCCCATCAACGACCTAGATTTGCAAACGAAAGAAGTAAAAATGAAAGAATATAGAAAACTGGAAGAATATATTCACAAATTTACAAGTGAAAATAAAGAATATCTATTAACATAAATGAGTTCAAATTAGAGTGTACTGTAAAAACCAATGGACTGTTGAAGAAAGATATTTTAATCAAGGCTCTTCAATCTGAAATTATGAAATTCGAAGCAAAACATATCGACTTGAAATAGACTGTTCAGCACCTACATGTGCTCAATATGGAATTGTTTCAAAAAATGACTGTCAACAACAAGAATAGTGCAAATTATGTTGTCAGGATTATTATTGAAATGCTTACGAGATATTTCGGGATTAATCTTGCAGTTTAATAGAGAATTAAGAAGTTGTATTGTAAGGAAACATGTCAGTTGGATCCAAATATAGATTTAAATGTAAGAATCTGGACCACTTGCTCGAAAACTGTACTGGAAAGTGGAATCAAACCTGTCTCCGGATCAATGATAGTTCTCACTCCGTTCCATTCCCTTTGGAACTGCAGAGATATATATGTTACTTCTGTAAACAGCGAGAAAGATGTTATATGCACATTACTCTAACTGGAACTGTCATGTGGAGAGCTTAAACATCTACCCGAATGAAGAGTTGAGACATGAGGTTGTAGCAGAGTTTTCCAAATTGGGCTCTTTATATTCGCGATTGAGACAGATTCTGTCTCATTTCTTGTTAAATTCCAATACAGTAGAAACACTTGTACATCATTATTCTAGGCTACGTCCTCTGATCGGCAGATAGATAACACACAGCTCGCATAGATACTGTACAATACACGCACTACACGTACTGATAACTCTTCTCCCAATTTAGCGATAACGTAGCGCCTCCGGGCAAGACACAAGGCACAATTGGAATTAATGCAACACCTCCTACTGTCTGAGATTTCGTGATTGACATTTTTCCACTTTAAAGAATTTCATGCGCCCCTTTTCACTTCCTCTCTCTTACCGTTTCCCTTCACTACTATAATTACTACTTTCAAAAAATACTACTGATTCATAGTTTCCGACGGGTATAGACACCTTAGTCACTTAGTCTCCTATCATTCATAAGACAATACTTTCTTTCGTCCTATCCTCCTCCGTCGCTACACTGCTCTCTCCTGCGCATTTTCTCCGTATCCTACTCCGGTGCTACTCTTCTCTTCCTCCGCCCATATAACCTACATCCTCTCTCATTGCCGCGATGCTCTCCTTTGTCCTCCCATGCTCATTCTCCTCCGAATCATACTGTGATCTGTCAGCAGATTGACAGGACTCACCTCCCACCAGCGATTACCCCCCTCCGTTACTGTACTGCGATGTCCCAGCATACTGACACTATACACCTTCCTTCCTACTGATAACCACACTAATTGAACTTTCAGGATACTCCTACTGTCCAGCAGATCTACACGTTGCGCGAGGCTACCCCAAGATGCTGATAGTACATCACGTAAGTCTCCTCTTGTAGCCGTCTCGGATACGGTTCGACATTTCTGCAGTACAAGAAAAAGAGTTGCAAAGGACAGATTGTTTGAAGAACTTGGGAAGATTTCGTTAATGGCGAGGTTAAATTTTAAAGGCGCTGCAGGAAAACTAAACCATGGAAGTGGAAATAGATGTCGCAAAATATTGATAAAAAAAATTGAAACGGGGTATTTGACATGGCATGGTGGCGCACTACGAAATGTGCTGATTTTCAGTTACATTAATAAGTAACTTCAACCGAATCTAATGGAAGCATTGACGAGGACGACGAATAGAAGTTGAAATTCTTTCTTAAAAACATTGGTCCTGCAATGTTGCATGATTTTATGGGATATATACCGAACAAAGAAGAAGAAAATATTGCGAAACGTTCTATCATGAGTATTTCTCGTGTAGATGTGTTGATTTATAGTTTCGTGACATTATTAACTCTGGTAAGATACCTCGGTGTGCTTCACCAAAAGGAATTCAGCCAAATGTATTCAAAATCTGTGACACCAGCAACTGAACAGCTAATGGGAAAAATAAGATTGTTTGTAGAGGAACAGGAGCCCAAATAGTTGGAAGTTCCAGATTGTGAGTAGAAGAAGAAATTGGTATCAAAAAAAAGGAACGTAACGCCATAATAATTTTAATGAGGAACAGTCCGAAGAAACATCTCATTACTGTAAACTCGCATTGATTTCGGAAATACATTCGGCCAGAATGTGGAATTATACATGACTGTTAGATCGCATGAATAGCATCCGATTGGAAAACTATTAAGAAACTTGGAATTCCATATATTGAAGGACACTTTCATAGGAATATCTTCGAAGGTAATGAAAGTAGCGAACTAATTGAAGGAAGGGGTAATATTAATAGAAATGAAATGTTCTTTTGAATAAAATAACGTCCACTCCAATGTCGTGTGCGGAAATTTTCTTCTTCCGTTTCTATTTCTTCACACTTTAGCAAATGACGTTTCCTGTAGAAACGAATAATATATTGTACAGATCTTTTGGCCATGGTAATTGTTCGGTAAAAGAATAATTCCGAAATTAGACCGCAGCACATGTATTGATAAACAAATGGTACCAAAATCAATATTTCTATACAACTCTCCTGTCCCCAAAATATTTTCCATAGATTTTGTAATGTAACGGGGTATTGTATAGTCCACTTCGTCAGATGTTGACCAACACAATCTTACGCAGTTTAGAATTTTGTCGACATTGTCCAAAGCCTGAGTGATTCTGTGTAATGAACGAAAGCCATTTCTTTCTTGAAAGTGGTGTGAAACGGCTTCACATTTAATAAAAGAACAACTTTTCCGATATAGTGAACCAGATTATTTCTATCACCTCCCTTGATAAAAACAAAGCTGTTCCTGGATTTCATACTAGGGCCAAATTTGGTAGCTCAAAAATTCGTTCACTATTGTGACGGTGTTGTGGTGGGGCGGTAATTCACATTATTTCTAACACTGTCATACTGTGTCAGAGTAGGGAGATGGTCTCCAATTTATATACACCTACTTGAAGAAAGAAACAGAAATTTGAGAGTCGGCAAATAAATGTGCATTATCGCGTAAATGGTTCCGGATGATATCAGTGAAGAAATCCAGACAGGTACGTAAAATATTGATGAATATATAAGAAGGATCTTGGTTTGTAGCATCGTTTCATTCCTCTCTTCCTCAGGTCTTTGCTTCTATTTGCTGCAATGAAACCGATACTCCATTGCGCACCAAATATGTAGATCTTTGTTCATTGGAATGTACTGGAGACGCCGTTTCAGTTGGATGTCGTGTAAAGTTCGGAGTTAATACAATTGTTAAGAAACGCAGCATTTTTCGAAATACGTCTTAAAGAATGTATTGTTGGTCTCATATTTCCACAGTTTCATCCATTCCTGTCACAAATCTTTTGGAAATAGAACTATATGATTTCTTAAAGAATGTATTGGCGTACTCATCAGTTGAAGCATCAATTATATTAAGACCTTAAAATTTGGAGAGGTCTTCTACGACGTGTTCTAATAAATGGGGCTTCAATGTATGAAATCCAGTATCATAATGTTTCTCAAACATTTCTATGGATTGCATTTTAAAAAGTAATACTAATTTTCAAATGTCATCCATTGATTCCTCTGATCGTCCGAGGTTTGTATTGTCAAAAATCAAATCTTGTATTAAAGTTGTGTAAGGTGGGCAAATAGTTTTAAGAGGTGAATCATCTTGATAACCAGTAACCGAATAGATATATGCTGTCACAAATGGGAAAATCATATCCAAACATTTATAATCCTTACCCTCTAACATCTCTCGAATAGAATTATTTAGAAAGAAACCATTCAGCTGCTTTGAATTCCCCTTCAATGAGAAGTCAACAACCAAAACAGGGGCTCCAAACTGATTTTCCTTGCTTCCAGAAGTGAATTTCAAGGCCGTAATAAAGCGGTGCGCTGCTACCGGAATGTTTTTCCTTTGATGCATTGTCCAAGCCTTGTATAAACAAATTTGGACTTGAAATATATGTCATGAAACATGCCTTAATTGCCTTTCATGTACCGAGATGAAGGTTGTGCAATGGTTCATATGTAAACATTGAAAACAGTCCTGAACCGAGATGACGAGGATGTGATGTTGTTAAAGTTTCCAAAAAGGGGTCCACGGAATAGTAAATATCCTGTATTATTTCTTGAGATTTCTTCTGTAGGAGCTTCTTCCGTGGTGCCTTTTATGCTAAGGTTGATTTCAACAAATCAGAAACCACTTCTATTACTTCTGACGTAGTCAACAGTTCTGGTGCATACATGGTTCCATTTTAAGTTCAGCACGGTTTCTAAGCATCTCACGCATGGAAGTTTCAGTGAACAATTGTGTAAACCTCCTGACAAGTCTTCACTTTATCGTATATCACAGCAGTATGAAACCGTAACGGGGAGACAATTCCATACAACATTGTTATTTGTTGAAGAATTGAAACATTCCAAAGACTTTTCGACTAACGGCTCAATAATCATAGTCATTGCTTTATGCAGAGAAACCATTTTAACATCTCTTCCCCGTGACGAAGAGCTTAGTGGCACATAGTTATCAATGGGAATAACATCAATACCAGAACAATGATTGGAGGGTAACTGTTCTCCATCCCGCTGTGACTGTGATCCTTGTGAGCCGACAGGAAGAAAGCCAACCAAAGTATATCCATGGTCCATGAGGAAACATTTTTTTCAACAGACATGTTAAGAAATATGACATGTACGGGGTATCAAATTAACGAATGAGACTTTAAAATTGTTGCTGTTTTATCTGTATATATCTGTAACATTCCAAAAAATGAATTCGGCATTGTTACTCTGCTTTGCCTCCATTCAATTTAAGAAGACCAACTACACATCATCTGTGTTCTCATGGACATGTACAGGTCTGTGAATAGTTGTGAATGCAGCCGATGATAAACGTATGCATGGTCTAGTTCGAAGGACCTCAATGATGTTTTTCTCGTATAAATATGCCTTTATATTATCGTCTAAAGCAGTTCTGTATGGAACCTCAATTTTTGGAAACCATGATACAGTAGATTCTGAGTGACTGTTTTGTTGAAAAGTTATATACATTGCTTCACACGGCTTATTTCTTTACGAACAATTTCTGCATTGGACGTTTATTTTCGAAGCAACTGTACTACCTTGGCGACAGCAGAAAAATCTATTTCATCTGAAAGTGTCAAGCATTGGTTTGTGACAGCTGACACATCGCTCATTTTTTCGGCAGGTAAAGATCTATCTGTTACATCATGGCTGAATATTGTATATGGTTCGTCATCTACTTCCCTGGTGTCTGTGGGTAACTCATAGATTGCAATGGATGGAGCACCTTCCCCTGGCCTGTACGAGCAATTTTTACTGTACCTGCTGGTTGCATTTGTTTCGTTTACTTATACTTACATTCCATTGAATGCTGTTTTAAATCAGTCAATATGCTTCATATGTGCAATACCTAGTGTTGCATAAAAATTGTATCGTAACCATTTCTGTTGGATGTCAGTTGATTTATGAAACGATGTCGGAAATAACATACGTTGCGGACCACTATTCTGTATCATGAGAAGGATTGGTATTGTAGTAGCCAAGAATTAAATCGACTTTTTCTGCATAATTAGATCTATTGAATAGATAGAATAAATTAAATAGATTCAAAGCATTTAATTCAACATCCAAAATTTAACAAGTTGATAGAATTGTTTAAATATTTAAATATTTGAACAAATATGGACGATATGATTGTGGCCATCATTAAAAAAAACTTCTAATGTGATATAATAAGAATGTGATGCAATACCCTGACAGTGCGCCGGAAAGACTCTGCACATAATTTTCCCAATAATTGGTACGAAATTGAACCCATTGCGGTATGCTTTGTCGTTTTCTATGTCCCATAAGTCAGCAATCTGTGGGTCATGTTCGTTTTCCTGTTTTTGTAAATTTGATCCATGGGTATCACGGACGGCACGGTAGCATCTATAAAAACATTATCGTCGGTATATTTACTTCCCTTGAACTATTTATGAAATTCCAGAAGTTGAAACAATAGGATTTTGTGCTCTTCTTTGAAAAAAATACGATCTATTTGTTTTTCTGTTTAAACAGAAGAGCATTACATCACTGCACCATTCTGTGAAGGTTTCATTAAGCGAATAACTTTTCACCCACCACGTCATAGTCAGCAGGTGGAACGAATGCATTAATTCTATTGTCTAACAGTTCATCAAGAGGACCGATTTCCTCTCTTCTTACCATTTTCTTAACATTTTACTGTATATAATCAGCACATTGGTTTGTTCATCAAACAAATTTGGTGGTCATTCACAGACTACTAGACGTCCTCCATTGGTCAGAAGTTGTCACCGATGGACCCCGACTACTAGTCGTTGTGGATACTCCCACAAAATCACGCTGTATTGTTTTAATACTAAAAATACTATACAATAAGGATTGGTGATAGTATCCACAACGCGGAAACCACCTCAGAAGACAAATCCAAAATGAACAACACCATGTGATCAATAAGTTGCATGATCAATCCAAAGTTCCATCCATTCTCTGCTATAGCCCCTGCTCCATGGACTCCAAGTATTAGAACTATACAGAAAGAGAATGGTGTCGGTATCCACAACGCGGAATCCACCGCAGAGGACAAATCCGAACTCAGCGTCACGACGTGGTGAATAGGCATAATGAAGCCAAGTCCGCACTCGTCGTCTACGATAACCTCCGCCTCATGGACCCCAACACCGTATCCTCAGCGCATTTTTAATGGGTAACAGAAAGTAAAGTACCAATGTTTGAAAATGAAAGGCAAGGAAGAAGAATCTTAGTAAATGTTGGCAGTCCTTTTTTTATATCCACTCCCTGGAGATGAATTCCAGGTTAATTTTCGTACTACCTTGCGTTTTCCAAAAAAACCCTCTTTTCTCTTTGTCATACTTTTTCAATCAACCGTTCAGTCCTTTCAAAAAAGGGCAAATTGTCATATTGCATTTTTGATCATGTAATTTCTTTACAAATGTTGGTCGAATTGGATGGTAATAGATTGTAGTAGAGGGTAGTAGCAACTGTTCTTATAATTTTGAAAATTGAACATTTTTGTCCAGCTGGATGGGGAATTTTTGCAAACATTTCATTATTGAATTCTTTGATACAGAAAAATTCAAAAACATATTTTCTGCAAAAATTCCCCAGCCTTCTGGACAAAAATTTCAATTTCAAAAATAGAAATAGTCAAATAATTTCGAATTGAAATTGTTATTTACGACATGGTAATTAAAATTTACCTGCTGTTCTTGATTATTCAAGCAGCTGTTGATGCTGCGGAATATCACAACGTGAAAGGAATGACAGTTCGTATAACATAGAATATCAGTCTGTACTGTTTCTCTATAACAATGGTGTATATTTTACTATATTGTTCAAGACATCATCAGAAATATGTGAGGTTAATAAAAAATTGGTAGTATTCCTGGCAGCAAAACTTTTAATCAAGTGGTGGAATCATCACTTTTCCATGCTCGTAATCCATATCATCTCCATCATCTTCTTCGTCATTGTCTTAATAAATACCTGCATTGGGAGGTCTGCTTGAGTGTTTTGAAACAATCTTGATTCTAGGCTAATCTCTCCGCCACAGTGGCCCACCAAACGCATATTAAATGGCGTCTCACAACTTACTACCTTCCGAAATGATATACATATGATATCTGAGAGTATTACTTCCACTCCATACCGCACCACCATGTTTCACATAGCCGTGTCCATTGAAAATAGATTGTCTGGGGATATAAATTTATTCCAATTCCATGATGTTTGCTGAACGTCCTTTTTACTCTTCTCTGCAATGAATATACCAGTTGGACCCCTGGAGAATACATAGAGATATAGATTCATCGGCGGTTATAATTGTAAAATATCCAGGAGAACCCTGTCTCTAACGTCAAAGTCGTTATGACAATGCTACGGTTGGTAATCTCTGCCAACGAGAAGAAATCGACCTGCTTCTATTGAAATTTCTGTTCTCTATTTTTCATTTTTATCCCAATTCATCAATGCACACATCCATCCAATCCATAGGTTTAATACTGCACGTTTGCCAATTCTTTCATTCCTATCATCTGCATCATTGTCAGCATCTCCTCTGTTTATGATCGAATTCCACTATTTTCTGTTTTCTTCATCTGCCAAGTGTTCTTCCCCTACAAGCGTTTCTTCCACTTCTTTATGTAATGCACCCATTTTTTTGGTTAGACACCATTCAAAACTTTCTTTTAATTTCTTCTAAATTGAATGGTTCAGCCATGTCATCGAGAATGCAGTACCCCTAACTACTCAGTTCTTTCTTCTTCGTAGGAAAGAAAGCATGTCCAAAACCACTGTACTAGTCATAAAATGGGTATCTCTAACTTCCGGTTTCATCCAATTACTGTAATGCCTCCACATAGCCCATTTTCTTCTTTGCATCCCAAATCCATGTCATATTTCATAATTCTATGATGTCATCATACTCGAAAAATGCGAACTTTCGACTAAGCATTCGAGCGCACAGGAGAAGGATGAGGAAGATCAAAGGAGAAAAGGAAGGGGATTGATTCGAGGGTTAGGTTAATCTGGGCAAAGAAACTGAGAGTGGTCTCATTTTGTAGGGTACAGGACAGTACTTGTCGGAATACAGAGATTTGCATTATATTCAGAGCGGGAAACAAATACATGTCTACCTACTCACGTGACACTTTAATGAACACAGAGTATCCGGGTTGTGTTATGATATAGTGCATCAAGCGTTCACACTTTATTGGACACATTTGCAGCAATGTAATGCAATGTACTGTGGTCATCCACGTGTAATTTCAAGCCAGTACGGCGGTGAGACAGGCCGTGTTACGACATGTATTATATATTATATACTTGACGAATCCATAGCTCGAAGGGGACAATAAATAAAATGTAATAAATTACGAAAAACAATCAACTCCACGGAATATTTCACCATGACCAATCAGGCAGAACGAATGTTACGTCAACCAAGCACGTAGTGCCACTGAAAGTGGGACGTCTGTCGTGTGTTGGGTTCCGCATAATGGTTGGCCGTGAAAAGGGCTGAGAGATTTTCCACCAATCGGCTAATCGTTCTCTCGAAGTCCGTAACGGCTAACTAATCACTTGTCACGTCAGGACTTGATGTGCAACTGCATGCCACAAAGGCCAACGGGGTAGATCATACTAACGATAAGAAGCACGGATCAGCATATTAATAAACTCACATGCCGGATACAACAAAAGCAAAGTGGTAACACGTGTAATAGGCGAACGTGGAACAATCCGTCCAGCCTGGAAAGATACTAGGAAAAATATATGCAGAAAATGACTATCTGGGATAATTTCTGATCTTAGTAACGTCCGGGTGTCCCTTTTTTTTATCTTCTGACTCACATTTTTGCGAGAACAAAGAATCCCATTATATCCAGATCTGTGTCTGTCTTTCGCTAGATTTCCTCCTAATTTTTCACACTGTTCATTTGTGTTTCCAAACCTATGTCTTCGATGTAGTAACAATTTATCAATGATAGCTAAATATTGACAGAGTTGTGTCATTTTCCGATTCTGTCCTGCACATCCATATGGTGGTACCGTAGGAGGGAGCGAGTGTCGAACGGTTCCAGCTCTTCTCTATGTTGAGGAGGTGTTTCAGGAGTTGGTGTTCGGTGTTGAGGTGATGATCGATTCAATCTTTTTTGTTTGAGGGGCCCGTAGATCCAAATCTAAATCCAAACCTTTTAATATTTCTTATAATGCCTTTCCGAAATTCTTCGTGACATTTGTCGTAGGGACAGGGGTGAATTATCGTCGCTATCAACTATGATAGCGGTTGGTTGTTTTCGTTTCCTTACACTTCTTTTTGTCACTTGACTCCCTCCATGCACCCCATTCCATCTTTTTTCTTTGTGGTTGATGGTTCAGGTTCTTCAAAGAAGTGTTTCCTTATATTCCTAACAAGTCTTGCATGGGGATTCTCAGCACGAATTTAAAACTTAGTGGCATTGTTACCTGATCAAAACTCTATTAACTTTGTATGATTGCCAAATAAGGTATGAATGTTCTGTGATCTTTTCTTCATCCCTACAATGACGGTTTCCATGATTTCCTTCATTGTCGTCGGTACATGTTCTTCTTTCAGGACAAAGACATTATTTACAATTTCTTCTGACAGTTCATTCAATTATTTTTAAAAGGTATCAACAACGATGTAGAAAATCGTTAGCATTGAACGATCCCCTGTATCCACATTGAAAATATTCTTGCGCCCCATCCAGAAGAAGTATGATATATTCCTCTGTTATATTCAGGATAAATACACTGTCGAAATATGTTACGCCTAATTTTACGGACTACTCCCCATCATCAATTGCTCAATTGTCGTCAACTGTGCCATAATAGACTCATATTTTACCAAAATCTCCACAACACGTGCATAACGAGCGTACTAACTGATCACTTATTATCCAGGAAATTTCAACGTTTCATGTCGTTAGCAACATCACTTGCGCTTGCCAATGCAAACGTTTTACCGTACTCTTCCTTGATCTTCTCAGAATATCGAATGACGCTCTACATTAGATCGATAAATGGTACATCCTTCTTCGTCTGTGATGATGATGATATGTTCCTAGTCCGACTCAGAATTATCACCTTCCATGGTGTCATCGAAATATTATCTCTTCTGGACACTATTAGAGCAGTAATGGGTTCCCTTGTCTAGTCCAACGTCTTACCAGTCTCCATTTTTGATAAACTTTGAATTGCGGCAAGGCGGTGATGACCTTGCACAACAATCAGTGTTTTCGCACGCAAACACAATTCATCATTGTCCCGAGTAAACATGTCATTGGCGGTATCAAACTCATCATCGTCATTTACTTCCGGTAGATAAGCCTCTTCCAATGTAGTATATATAATTCCATAGCTAACTTCGTACTTCTCCTTTTGAAACGAATACATGAAATTATCTCGATTCTTTGTGTCCAAATCGGTGAGCGGCTTTTTGACAGATGTTATTTGTTGTGCTGATAGAAATACCTCCACTGTCTTGTAGTTGCTGATGTGGAACTTGTGCAGTTCCAACTAATTATCATCATCCACATCATTTGTTTCCTTTTAAATTCCCACTTCTTCAGGTTCCACGTAGCTAGTCATTGCTTTGGAATCCCATCAGTGCACAGATCTTTGATCTGTCTCCATTTCATCCAGTGTCTCATGATGTTTTATCACTTTTGAAAGAAGATAATACGGGTATGCAATTTTCATGTATTTAATGTTGATGACGACCTCGTCGAGGATGATATTATCCAGACTGCCGAGTACCTCCCCCCCGCAAATTGTGTAAATGTTCCATTTGAAATTTTTTTATCATCTTGAGTCTGACCACGAAATGTTTTCCTTGTTACTAGTACACTCCCAGCCGCGACTTGTGAAATAGTTGCTGAATCTGTTGTCCTGTTGAATTTAGAAAACTTGGTGAAATCATCTGCAGATGTACAGTCTGCGCAGAAACATGTAACCACATCACCTGCTCCAATACCCCTCGATGTAATATCCTTTCCATACTGTTTACCAAGAAACGACTTGTGAAATGTCGTCTCCCCTTCTACAGACAGATAACGGTGCAGATGTGACGGGAATGTTGATGAGGTCGCCATCGTTGACTTATTTGTTGCCGTTCGTTACTTGTTGAAACATGTTGAGGGAACGATGTTTAATGTTTAATATGATGCTATTACGTTGATTTCAATTTGAGATGGTTGCTTCAAGGTGGGAAAATTTGAGCGAGATTCAAGTTGAAATATCTTGCAATTATATGATCCTGTAAACTTTGTTGTTAGTCAATGAAGATAATTGATTTCAAATGTTAAGCTTGCGAAAAAATAGGGAAAAAAGGCTAACAAAATAGGGAAATCGTTGAAACATGCACTTTTTCTAGTTTCTGGAACTAATGTTGACAAGAATTTAGCGGAATTTGGTATACAACAAGTTCTGCGTAGAGCCCGTGCCTCTCTTGCAATATATACGTATGCACAAAAATATGGACGTATAAGTGAAATTTTTAACAGCTTGTTGAAGACGAAGGATTGGTCAACTTGATTCTTGGTTGGACCAACCTTTTTCATCTAGTTGTTCGACCAACTTCGAGGAGGCAAAAATCCGATTTATTTAGTATTTCATTCCCAACAACTTTCGAATGCGTTCAATACTTTCACATCGTTTCTATGACTAATGCATTCATGAAGAAAACAAAAGATAAGCATCTCGTAAGTCTGTACCATGATACGGGTACGGAAATTGGATTCCTTGTTCAGAAAATGATCAACGCATGGACTCAATCAACTGGGACGATCGATCAACATTGAACCACCAAGCCATCAGTTTCACCATTATACTTATTACAGCTACGACAGTTCAACATTCGTTGTCATTGAATCAAGACAGGAATGTTTCGGTTCCACTAATCAATAGCAGAGAATCGAAGATGATAGCGTTCCAGTCACTACACAAGATTTGGTATCTCTGGAAGCTTGAAAACATACAGAACAAGATGATACCATATTTCTTTACACCTCAAATTACGTCTTCAGCCCCCTTTATGAGTTATTGACCAAAAATCAAAGTTGTAACGCTGATTTGAAGGAACAGACAACGTCTGCGTTTCTGTTACCCTTCTTAGTCAATAAGGACAATTCGGAATTACTGCAATTTATTTGCAATTTGCCGAAACATGTTACAGATCCTCTCAAGATTAAGGTTCCGGATAACAATAAGGGTGAAGATATTCCTGCGATACCGCTTCTCCAAGATGGATACATTTCTCCGCGAACTGCTCAAGCTTGTAATATGCAAAATGTTTGAACAATTATGGCCAATATAAGTGCGACACTAAAGATCTGTAAACATAAACAAACTAATGATGGTACAGATGGCATACATATGAAAGACTTGGATATTTCTCAGCAAAGTTTGGACGACAATAATGATTCAACCAAATCAAAAGAAGAAGATGCGATACAACCCGCGGAATAGTTGCAGCTAGAGCCAGTTGCTTGTATTGCTATGGAATTTTTTATATGTTTCAATGCAGAAATATTGCTGTTGTTACGATGTGGAATTTGCAGATCTCGTTTAGGTTCATGAAAATATTACATGTGAATCTTTACAATTGAAAGTGGATTTCATACTGACCCACCATCCATACAACACAAAGTTTCGTCAACAATTCCAGAACTTGGAACACGATCAATTTGATGATGAAGACATGAATCTGTTCATGGAATTTTGTTGATAGTTTTAATGAAAGGAATTCATGCACATATACATTTTTCGACATTCCAGTTTCCATTGTGGATTGAATACTCCAAGTCGAGGAAGCAATTGGTTCTGTTGGACAACCCCAAATATTATGAAATAGAAAGAAGTATGAAAACGGTAAAAGGTTTGTTCTGTGTAGAGGAAAATTACCTATATAATCCAAGAAAATTGGATCCTACAATACGGATCCCAGGCAGCCCCTTCTTACTCATCTATCCGTGGTTTAGCAAGTAGTTCATTTATAGAAGTCTGGGATGAAGTTGAACGAATCTTTAAAACGAGTTAATTACTATCAAACAGGTTCCAATCATCAATTAATCTAGGAACATGCAATTATATGATCAAAATTTCGAGGTGTGGTGAGCCGGAACCTTCCAGCTCGCAGAAACTACTCCTGCTACGTGTGGGTAAACTGTAGTCCCTGATATATGAGGAGCGGGCTTAATGAGTAAAGGCCTCGCCTGTTCCTCGTGAAAGCTTATCAGGTTCTGGATTAGATTTTTTAAAAAAATGCTAATCTCTGTTTTCTAAAAATGATCTAACATTTTTTCTTTGACACGAGTATAACCCCTTCCAGCTTATGCCTCCAGCGTGTTGTTCATATTTAACCTAGTTGACGCTGGTTCGTTTCGACACGTGTAAAAACCTTTTCTTCCCTTCGCTGTAACGCTTCTCAGTCATAACTAACTTTTCATAGACCTACCTCGGGCATGTACGTGTCTGGGTGTCAGATTGTTTTGCCAGCTGTACAATGATTAGACCCTGCACAGTGATTTTATTCATTATTCATAATTACAGATTTTCCAGGTTTTTCTTGTGTCTATATTTTGCTTATTTTCCGCCACTTGGCTCCGAATGTGCTACAATCCCCCCTCCGAACCAAGAACATGTAGTTCTTGTAGTATGTGAATTTTGTATTATTTTCTATCCTAAAAAACTTCATCCCTTACAACCGCAGATGGTAATTGTCTCTCTCCTTATTCATGGTACCCATACCAGCGCCTCTACTCTGCATCCATTTCTTTTCGTCGATTATCAACACACGGCCGCTTCACATTCATTTTATCCCGACCGCCTGCGGAGCTTTTCGAGATAATTCATCATTTCTGTTCAGAAGAAACGAGAGGACGATGTGTGGGACGTCTTACATGATATTTGATAGAGTTTCGCATGTGCTATCATCAGACTAGAAACCGTTCCAATATATCCGCTCTTCGTACGGCTTCTCTCCAACGTCATAACGAAGGTCGGTATGTTTGTGTACCATATAACCTTGCTCATTGTGTTCTTCGTGTGCCATAACCTCCTCGGTCGCCTCCCGTTTGGTCCAACTTTTTAATATTTACTAACTGCTGGCCCTCAATCCACGCCAATGTTCTTCTACTACCTACTTTGGCCGCCTCGATTACAAGAGGTGGGGTATCCGACGGTATACCAGTACGGCATGTTATTGGGGTAAGTCCTCTTCTCTATCTTGATGTTGAATGATTTAATATTTCCTGTACCAATTTTATCACCTTAGTCCATTGGTTCGTGCTCAACTTAAACTCGGACAATAGGGCACGCGTTGCTCGGAGGATCTCCCTGTTTCCTCTGTTTACCGTTCCATTCTCCCAAGGTTTGTATGGAGTGGTAAAATGGTGCCTTACTCTCATCTACTGCCGTAGGCCTTCCACCACCATATTTTGGAGCGGAGGGCCTTGGTTATAAACCCAAGTAGTTACAACGCCAAATGTCGAGAAAAAAGATATGATTCCTTCTACGGCCACCTCCTCGTCCACCGCCACCACTGTATACAACCAAATGTATCCTGAAAAATCCTCCTTCATCAGCATAATGTACTTCTCCCCCGTCTCCGACTGTCCCATATACAGGAAGTCGAAATGCAGAAATTCGTTCGCTCTATCCGCGTGCAAAACTTCTCCCCAAAGGCGCGGTGTGAGATTTCTCCCCCATGAGGTCAGAAATGGATGCACGATTAGCAGAAAACACTACCGTATTTCTCCATCTTCCCAGACGTTAAAACGTTCCGTATGGATTCTAACGTTGTCTGAGTGTCGCGATGTAAACCAGTCCCCATATGGACGATACTTAAAAGACGTAACTGTAAATCGATATAGTCATCCGCTATTCACGATCTGCCGTCATCATCTTTGTAAGTTCCATATTCATTTATCTTCCATCCATCAGACCTTAACTCGCTATATATAAACTGACTATTTCTTATTACTACTGTATCTGGCCATCTGAAATTCTCTTCCTCTAATTACAAAATAGGTGCGACAAACAACGACGATATTCGTGATGTTTCTTCTTCCTGCCCGGATGTCGCCCAACGCGTCATTAAATATCTCCAAACTTTCTCTTTCCCCGTAACCTGTTCAATCCCGTAACGATATGAAGCAAGCTTCAATGTCTACCTTAACAATTTTAAGGAAGTATATGACGAGATGCCAGGATTAGAACCGTACGGGTTAACTATATACAGCAGGTTGTTATGATCTGTGAATAGGGAGAACCAATCCGATCTGTGTAACAACCAACTCATCCGCTCACATTCTGTGTAAATGGCATATACTTCCTATTCTACTGTCGACTATCGACTTTGGACTCCGGATAATGTTTCAGACAGGAACGCTAATTTTTCATGTCGTTGCTCCATGTGGACATTCTCCATGTCGTCGTAAAGAATCTGGATGATCATGGTTGACCAAAATTCGAGCTAGGCATCAGTATACAAGCACAGCCTCTTCATGTCGTCCGGGTGGGCTAAAGTCACAGCATTTTCAAAAGCATACATGCATTGCTCAAAAAACTCTACATGTTGCTTTGCCCAACCGACAGCGACTAGCTCCAATTTCTCCGTCGCCCTCTTTGTGCGCTTCCCTCTGGCCTTCTCGTACACCCTCTCCAAAATAAATTGAAGTGGACGTATCTTTGTCGAAAACAACGGTATGAACGTGCGCATCAAATTTGGCATGCACACGAACTACTGCAACTCCGATCCTCTACTTGGCTCCTCCATCTCTTTTAGTTCTTGTACCCTGCGTGGGTCAAAAAGCACACCATCCACGTATATATCTCTTCCACACCATAATACTGATGTGGTGACAAGCTGACATTTTTCTGATTGGAGTTTCAGATTGTACTCCATACACTTTCTGAAAAACTTTTCCAAGTTTTGTATTAAAATGTTCTTCGATTTGGCATACATCAAGAGATCTTACAACCATATACTCATTTGGCTTCCCAACTCTCCAAGAATCTCTTTAATACTACAGTGTATGTGTGCCACGGCATTGGTCGTGCCATGCAGCACCCGTGTCGGTGTATACACGCCTTCTTTTGTTATGAATTACCTGCAGTCTCTAGACGCTCTGTCTAAATCCAACTGCCAATAACCGTGGTAAAGTCGAACATTGTGAATAATTTCTAATCTGTTTAATTCCGAATATATACGGGGAATTATACATGGCGTGGGAATAAAAAATCTGTTGACTGGTCGCAGATCCACCGTAAAACTTTTCTGGCCCATCCTTCGGCACAATTAAAAGTGCCGAGCACCAGGTTGCGTTCGGATTCCGGTATTCGTGGCCATTCTCCACCAACTTATTCATAAATTCTTCAAACACTCGCGCTATTCTGGTGGATATTTACGCACCTTTACCCTTGTCGGCTCCGTATCATTTTTAATCTGGATCCTCATTGGTCGGAGTCACACGGATTCCCCGCACCAAGAGATATACGCCGAATTTTGTGGTATTGTGCTACTGTCTTTCGCATCTTATTTACTCCCGTTCTTGGCATCCCCTGCTCACCCGCCTTAGTGATCAGCTCCGTCAACGGGTGCTCCACTGCAGCCTTGTAGTCGTCGAAAGATGGATATCTTAGGAGCTCCCGGTCAATGATTGGATCATCACCTGTGTCTCCATGTGCTAGTCGTCCCACCTTTGCGGGTGGGTCGTTTTTTTAAATGATCCTTGACATCTTTCCACCACCTTCACACGACGGCCCCATAGTGGAACAACCCATATTATTGAAATCATCGCTGACTGCTTTCAAATGTTCTATCGCATCAAAACCCAACTCCTCCATCAGTGGGTACCCTAAGAGAACTTCGTCCATATCATTTTCCGAGATTAGCCAGAGAACGTTTGCTAATTTTAACGTGCCCACTGACAGCTTTAGGTCGATACTAAGCTTGGCCTTGCGCCTTATTTCTACACTAATTACTTCATCTTGTACTTCCATCAATACATGTAATGGTTTTTCAAGCGTATGCACTGGTACGAATTTACCTGTCCAACCCAGTTCTTTGAGCATGGATGCGGGTGAAACATTGTCATCGGGCCCATTGTCATGTAATGCCACCCGCTTCACACCCATACCAAAATCGGCTTCCAGACGTCCTTCGGGCGTCTTCGTTTTAAAATTCTTCGTTACAATTCCACCTCTACTCATATCTCCTGTCCTATACGGGCTTTCCTTCTGCCTCTGTTTACAATTCTGCTTTCGCAGGTCGGCTTCCTTTTGATAGAGCTCAGATTTGATGTCAGGAGTCTAGTTCGTACAATCTTTTAGATAGTGTTTGCCTTCCCATCGTTTATGGCACCAATCCGGTAACGTTTTTGCGTTGCTTTTCTCAGCATGTCTCTCACTATTGTTGCTAGCGGGGCTATAATAGTTTCCAATCGTACCACCTGCATCCTTTTTCTTTGAAGGATATGGTGTAGAATTTATCCCCGTCCTGATACCCGCATCATCTTCAAACACGCCGCAGTGTACGGCTCTAAGTGACAGGTGTTTGAGGAGTTCTTTCCATTCCTTCTTTAAGTTTGAGTACGCGAATGCCAGGTCTTGTTTTATGCTGTTTTGAAGCGAAGGAGGCTTTAGTAGCCCTTACTATTTTACTAATTGCCACTTTTTGTTTATGCTAGATAATCCAGATTAATCCGTTCTTTCTCAATGGCGTAGTGTAGTCTGAAAATAGGATGAGCACACGCTGCTCGGCGTCCTTATCTCCCATTTTCATACGTATAGTTTTCCCTACTAATATATCAACTGCACTTAAAACCCAGGTAGTTTTCCCGGCATTGACATGTCCTTCCAACCAATGTTGAAGTATCGCATCATCTATCTGCATTACGTCATCTACCTTTTCACCAAACGGCCTCAAGTCTACTGGATCCTACAATAGATTTTTATCTATAGAGAAAGTGAGGGATACAAGTATTTAGTTCGTGCCTTCTTGTTAGTCACGTTCTTTAAGAGTCCGCTTGTTTGCCTTACGTTTAAAAAAAAACTTCTTATGTTTTCCATACCGAGTGATGACAATTGCGGGTGACAAAATGATGCCACTAATGGCATTGACTTTACCACCACTCCCAATCTTTCTCCTCTTGTTTCGTCCACTTGTTCAAAAGGTTCCGTACAAGTAGATCTTCGTCACTATTACGTGTCTCGATTGATATCTCGAGCTTTTTAAAATTCGAATTGTGGTGAGCGAGAACCTTCCGGCTCACAGATACTACTCCCGCTACGTGTAGATATACTGTAGTCCCTGATATATAAGGTGATGGGTTAATGCGTGAAGGCCTCGTCTGTTCCTCGTGAAAGCTTATCAGGTTCTGAATTAGATTTGTTAGTTAAATGCGAATTCGTCTCTGTTTTCTTAAAATGCTCTAACCTTTCTCCTTTTCAAGTGTTGCCGTTTTCTTCTCTTTATTTATAGGGGGATTTTTCTTCCAGCTTATGCATCCAACGTGTCGGTCATCTTTGACCCAGTGGACGCTGGTTCGTTTTTACAAGTGTAGAACTCCTTCCAGCTCATGCATCCAGCCTGTTGGTCATATTTAACCTAGTTGACGCTGGTTCGTTTCGACGCGTGTAAAAACCTTTTCTCCCCTTACCTACTGTAACGGTTCCCAGACCTAGCTGACTTTTCATAGACCTAGCTCAGGCATGTACGTGTCTGTGTGTCAGATCTTTTTGTCACCTGTAAAATGATTGGACTCTTTATAGTGACTTTGTTACTTATTCATAATTACAGATTTTCCAGGTTTTGATTTGTGTTTAGATTTTGCATATTTTGCGGCACTAGGCGCGAAATATGCTACACGAGGGTGCCCAATAACGAAAAGATTAGTAAGGAATCTCAACATAATAAAGCCTAGTTCAAGAGCACTAATTTGACCAGAACAGAAAGCTACGCAATGTAAGTCGGAAGTAATCAAGAAATTTACACGCCCTGGTGAGTTAGTTGTGGATCCGTTTGCGGGTAAATTTTAAGTGGCAATGTCTTTTATGCTTCTTCCAAAGCACAGGAAGTTCGTTTGTTGCGATATGTATGTTTCATGTTTGGAACATTCTTGGATTCAACTGATTGCTTCTTTTCACGTCAGTTACTAAGCACGAATTCTGATAATAACGGAAGCGATGATGTACTATGAGAAGCAAGTGTAGTTATTAGAGAATTGGAGGCAATTGAAATTAAAACATAAAACATATATGGTACGTTCTACCTGGTCTCCCTCCAGTTAAAACTTTTCTAAGGCATATCCGCCACTTCATTTCGTAGTTTTTTGAAGAAGGTTGTTAAATAACAGTGATGTAATACCATGGAGTAGGTGAAATTTATCATGGAAGCAAGAACTTGACGGAATTCCAATAGAATCTTTACTAGAAATGTAGTCCTGAGTTTTCCCGTCAGTTCCTGGACAAGGATTCTGATAATAATGGAAGTACTGATGTTCTCTGCGAAAAAAGTGTAGTTATTAGAGATTTGGAGGTCATTGAAGTTAAAAAATAAAAACATATATGGAGAGTTCTACCTGGTCTCCGTCCAGTTCTAACTTTTACAAGGCATCTCCACAACTTCATTTCGCAGTTTATTGGAGAACCAAGGTTGTTAAATAACGGTGATGTAATGCCATGGAGTAGGTGAAATTTATCATGGAAGCAAGCACTTGACTAAATTCCAATTCCAATAGAATCTTTACTGGAAATGGAGTCCTAGGCTTTGGATTTGACACTTAATCCGTCTACAATCAAACATGAGAAGGCTGGTTGGGTGTGTTTGCGCAAAATACAATTCCGCAACATTCAATAATTGGTCACTATTATGGAACTATCGTTTACGGTAATATTGGAAACAGCAGTTCGTTCACCAAAACATATTGGGAGCGAATGCTTTCAGTAACTAGAGAACAATTATTGAAATGGGAAGCAAATTGTCCACACAACTTCAAGGGTCGTGACGGAAAGCTTAAGACGTCCTGTATTGTAGCTGGTACATGGTGCATTATAAGATACATAAATGATTTTCATTTCCTGGAAGTGTACGCAACCACTAGGGCCGAATGTTCACTTAGTCCAAGGAGGGCCAATTGTGCATTTTTAGGAATTCGAAGTGTAAATCAGATGCATTAGCAACTTCTTATCAATATTTGAAGATTCGATCTTTTTATCCTATTGAAAAAGGTAAAGAACATTTCCTTGATTACGGTACGGGCCATACACATGACATTGAAGCAGATTAGTACTTTTTCCTTTCATTTTTTTTATTATAATGTTTTTGTCACCTATGTTATTAATGATCAAAAACACATTGAATTCCATATATGTTATGTTTGACACTACTATTTACTTAGTAAGTAAAATTTTAAAGATACGCATATTTCCAGAAACTATCCTAATATTTGATATTCCGACTCCTTCGGATGCTGTATAAAAACACAAATGAATCCTTTCCATTTTATTATCTGAATCCCATTTCCATTTTTCAAACATTCCTATCAGTCGTTATGGTAACGAACACATGAGAGCTTTTCTGTCAAATAAATGTGGATGGCACAATTTCACCCGTTGGATGACATCATTCACTACCTGCTCCAACTTCATTCCTGAATGCTCTCCTGCCATCCTATCAAACCTTTCCTACACTAGATGTCAATAAATGCAATGCTGCCATCCCTTTCCAGAAAAATTGGAATCAAAAAAACAGCAATTTACGAAATAGGGGCCGCTCTGATTCCATGATGATATTTTTCCGAACTACACCTAACTACACTCACTAAATGCCTGGCCTTCATAAAATTATCAATTTTTGGTCAATATGAAATTTTTGGGAAAAATCTACAATAGTTCAATGTCTCACTTTCATTGATTTACACTTCATTGAATGTGGGGGTCCATATGGGCAAAAAATTGAAAGAACACAGTGTATATCGGAGCAATTCCACCCCATAAATGTAGTCATTCTTTTCCGGAAACACAGACGACGTAGAAAATAGTTTCTGAAATTAGCATTGTGAAGGTCTAAATTATAGCTACATATTAGAAGATGTGTGTCTGTAATGAAAGTAGTTTAGATTTTTAAAAACGGTCGTCTCGAATGTTTCTTGTGCTGTAAATATCAGTGTTGGATTTTCAATAATGTGATGGCTCCAGGGCAGTTAAAGGCAACGAATTTTTATTTTCCATGATGTTTGTGGATGTTGAGCCCTAATATGTTGATGTATTCTGTGCCTTTTAATAATGGAAAATACTCGCTTATCTCCTGATAGTTTAACCAGACCATATTTGAGATTTAGGACTTCGATTGCCAGCAAAAGTCTCGCAAAGCTGAGGCTGAGGACAAAGTCTATTCCTGGTTGTTTTAATTCGATGCGTTTATATTCCAGTTCTGCTGATAGTTGTAAGATTGGGTGTAGCAAAAAAAGGGGGTGATTCTGTACCGCCCTTCAAAATGATTATTTGTAGTATGCAGTAGTATGTAGGTGTGGTCTAATAGCTGGACAGATAATTAAGATGGTCGAAATTAAACATTTTGTTGGCAGGTTTGGAATTTTGGTCGCAATGATTCAGAATATATTCAGCGATGATTAAATAGGCTGCTCAACCGACAGGTTGTCGGTTTATGTAGGTGTAGGAAAAGGTTGAAGAAGATACATGTGTTATTAATATGATTGTAGGCTGTTAGCCGTTTAGGGATTAAGGCTGTGTGAGGTGATGTGTTTAGAAATAATTTTCTGCCGAGGTGGACAGAAGTTGTTTTGGCTCTGTGCCATTATCGTGTTACGGTTTATATGAAGATTGTGTGGAATGTAGGATGGGAAAGGTCAGAAAAGATTCCATTTATGGAACCAAGAAAATGATTTCTTAATGGAAGTATGAAAGGAAATGAAAAAGAAAGAAGACGACGCTTAATAAGTACTCAGTTGACAGAGTCTTTTAGTAGAATGCTATCTGTTGTCGTGAACGATTCGAATGGATGAGAGGATAACGAAGGTTTAGGTAGCTTGATATCTGTTTCCTCTTTGGTTCGATTCTTTGCCGAAGAGATTTCATATAGCATTTTCTTCTCGATACTATCATGCGAGAAAAGTATTTGTTCATAATCACGCCTTACAGCCATCTCGATTTTCAATGTGTTTTTATCCTATTTTCGATACAAAAAACTAGTTTTGTGCAAGAAAGCAATCTTTGTAGCCAATTGTATAAAATACATGGCTAGCCTAAATGGATGTAGTGTCGAAACTATAATCAATAGTCTCACCTCGTCATAGTAACCGAAGAAAAATCTATTAACAAGCTCTCGTGTAACGAATAAAATTGTAAGACGAAACCCAAATCTTCCTCTCTCATCCCCCGCTTCTCCTTCTACCGATACACTCGTTGCCAATTCTTCCCTCATAGCAAGCCGTACAGCCGTTAATTAAATATCGATTCGTCTGTATGTCCATCGTCTCACAGCTTACTACGCTGTGAGATGATGGACTTACAGAAAAAGCAAAAAAATTAAAATAATAGTATTCATTAAATGTTTTTCTTTTATAACAAAAACAATCTATAATGCAACCATGCCTCTACTTTCCCCATCAGCAGAAATCTCCGGGAAAAACAAACGTCTGTCACAGGAAACCCTAAACCTTGCAACTCCCATAGCCTCCAAGTCCATCTACAACTAATTAATCACGATCAACCCATATTTACTACTTCACGAACCCAATGCCACGGATCTCGTCATCGCTTCCTACATACAGGATCAATTCTACCTAAATCCTAATCCTGGGAACAAGACAAAGATGAGAGTTTTGATAACAATCATGTATATTATTTCCCCATCTTTGAAACAACATATGCACACTATGTAATGGCAGTTTAAATGATGGTATAGGGTCACTCCTCTTTTATCTACTACTCCGTTAACCTCCCAACTTACAGCTTCTTTGCGTCGAACATAATCCAACTTCAACAATCTGAGTCGGCACTTGGTCTCAGCCTCATTTTCTCTGGGCTTCTCATAGAAATCGAGGTCTTAACCGTCACATGGCGTAACGTCATCTTAACTAAAAATCCTCGCCTTTCTTCTTTCCAAACCGGCACAGTAGCGCTCAACATCTTAGAACCTAAAAAGCAGAAACACATCCAACAATTTTAATTTCTATCTTTCAACCGCTCCGCGCCAATCACATTATTTAAACACAGCACTACCCATTTTTCTTCACATGCCTTCAAACTTAACAACCTCTTACTTCCTAATATTACCAACACCTCATACGTTCGTGCATTCACTTACGCTGCTACTTTTTTAACCTTCAGAATGCTCACTTTACTACTCAATCCCGGCTTCGTCGCCGCCATCCATGTTTTTATCAACAATATCACTGTGAGTAAAATGTCTAGAAATAGAAAATATCATCATTCCGTTCTTCATTACTTCTGAAACGGCCGTTCCTGTCTCGAATCCCACCGTACCTTCTACCTCGACCATTTTCTAATCACGTAATACGAAAAGACCTTTCATTAACTTATCTACCATCTCAACTCCCATCATTGTCACTTTGAACATGCACCTTCGATGTACCATTTATTTTTTTTCTAAGAACCCTTTTTTGTAATCCACCTTTCCCCTTTCTCCTAAGCCCAAGAATATTCATCCGCGGGTACAATGTTCCGCCCTTTCTTTCATACTTCAAACCTACACCAACCCTATCACCACCTTTCCTATATACTCCTCAAACGTTTTACCACGATCACGCCATTACTAAATCCTCCCAAAATTACTCCGCCGTCTCTCTCATAACGAGAAATTATTCTGTCGTGTTTTGTAATTCACTTTCCCCGATTTCATCATCATCTATCTTTCTCAAAACTTCTCCCAGCCCTTTTAACACTCCAACACATATGAAGCACCTAAACGCTTCTTCGCAGACTTCTAGGAGCCTTTCTATTATCTTTTCATCCGCAACCGCCTTCACCCTTTCCAACCTCCCTCTTCTCCTCTTCCTTCAGCTTTTATTCCTACCAAAATCATAGCCCTTCCCAATCAACATACTTCAACCTTTAATTTTCTCTGCTCATCTTTTTCCTAATTATTTTCAACCTCCTTTACCTCCGCAACCTCCTTTTTCTCCCTTCATTCCAACTCCCGCCGTCTCTCTTTCTCAAACTTCCCTTCCGACATTTTCCTCATCGGCATATTCCCGTTGTTTTGAACTCTGCACAATTCTCCCGCCCCTTTGCCTTTAGCCGATAACACCCCACCACAATCTACAACTTTTTCCACTATTCCATTTCAATCTAAAACTCCCTCGACCTTCCTCATCCTCCCCTACCTAACACCTCCTCTATCTTTTCCTCTATTCCTATGCCAAATCTCCTCCCCCTTTTCCGATTATTTCCCTCTCCTTTCCGTTTCTGACCTCAACTCCGCCTCCCTGGAAAAGCTTCTCACCAGAATTACAAGATCACACACCCAAGTCTGGGCTCTCCTCATCAATAGTGTCCTCTCTCCTCCACAATTTCCCTAGCCACCCGAAAGAAACTGAAATAAACAGCCGAAGTATTTACCATAATTCTTCTCCATTATTAGACGATCCGACAACTACCGACAGCACCAACGTTCTCCATACCATCCCTTACTTCATCTTCGACCGCCCTCAACTGCAGATTTCATATTTATGCGTTCCGATTCCGAGTTTATTTCCGATTCCGATGACGAAGATATCAATATCCGCAGGAAACTCACGCTGTGCTACTCACACACACATCGAGACATACTTATCATCAAGTAAACGCTCGCTAGGTTTGCGATAAAATCCAAAGCGGCGTATCACCTTCTCATCTTCCATCTGCTCGCCGCTCTTACCCTTACTCTCTTTTTCCAAACTTGGGACATTCCCAACCTACAGCCAGACCTTATTCAAGTCTTTCCAAAATGCGACACCAGATGCACGCCCTTCCTATGCCAAGATGGATGTGGACACTCTCGCTCGCGGCATCCACCTAATCCTAATCTACTACCCATCCCCCATTGAATCTGCGCGAGCATCCACTTTCTTTGAGGTCTTTTTACAAAGATTATACTTCATCCAGAAAATGGAGGCGGTAGTCGCAAATCGTCTATACGCCGAGAAATTAACATCTTGGGAATCATGGCCGTACTTGGACTAGTCCCAACCTCCTCAGACCACAGCCAATTCCATAATCGACTTGATGACGGACACAATAATGTCTCTCAACTTCAAAAACCGAACCTCCTTCGGGAAACTCACCTCAGCAATCCTCAAAGCAACCGCCCAATCACAAATACAATTAGATAACCAACCTACCTTCACTCCATCAATCCATTTCATGTTTCCCTTACATTCCTTTCCTCACTCAGATCACATTTCCTCTCATTTATCCTTGCTCTGTGACGTCTCCTTTTCCTTCAATACTTTTTTCAACAGCATAAATCACCATTGTTTCGGTCCATCCACCCCGCCTTCTTTTCCCACTTTTTTCCGTCACAGATCTCAGCTTCAAACGTTTCTGGGCATCAATAACAACATTCTATACAACCCTCCATCCCATTATTTCTCTCCTTTACCATCTTTTCAACGATTTCTCGCTTACCCGTCCTCTTCACTTTCACAAAGTGACCTTTCATCGGACCAATCATCATCCTTCCTCTCTGCCAACCCCCTTACCCCATCAGACCTCTTCAAACGGCGCGCTTTCACTACTATCAAAACACAACATCTTTCTCTACATCCTGTGCGGCCGCCACCTAACTCAATATCTGCAGATAATTTGGGCCTCTCCTTCTGCCTTTCTAAAGGAGGCCATCAGCTTGAAATTTCATGACACCTTTGCGACGCACTTCATTAATTCGAGCACCATCCATCATGCGTCTCTACCCAAATCCGTTACTCACCTTCCCGATAAGGAGTATCCCACCTTCTTACAACACCTTGAAACCGCTGTTCTTCTGTACTGGCGCTCGAACAACGATCAACCTACTCCTCTCCCGAGATACCCGCTGCAATCGGAGGCCGCTTTTCATCATCAAATTCGCCCCACCTCCTCATTCAGCCTTTCTTCCTAACCATTCGCAAAGCACCCAAAGCCCATCTTAAAACCACCACTTTACCTCTTTCTATTTAGATGATATTTATGGTGGATGACTACGGTAATTGTAACATAGTACACTATGGGAGTAACAGATGTAATAAAATTTCACGCTCGGGCATGGCCGCAGAGGATCAAGCGCTCGTATTGGGTTTCGACTATGCATTTCTGGTCAAAGACTTAATTGAGGAGTTATCAGGATGAAAACTTTGCATGGAAGTATTAATTGACAGAAAGGCTGTATTGAATATTATTTCCAAGGCCCAAACCGGCGAACGACGTCTGCAGATAGATGTCTTGGCGCTTGGGTAAACTTACGACATGGGGGAGTTGGATATAATTTCATGGATACCTGGTAACCAAAACCCCGCCGACTCCTTGACTAAACCAGTAAGGCCAACTCAATCACCATTTTATCAAGTCATGCTACACAACAAACTCTTGATCAAACCTAAAGGATGATCCGTGTCGTCCGAAACAAAGTAGGTGGAGTGTCGAATCTAGATTCTCGATTCGATTACAAGGACTTCGTACGACACGTAAATGAGTAGATAATGATGATTTTAATGATGATGACGATGTTGAGGATGATTTTGAAGAAGATGAGATGACGATGATAATGATGAGGAGCTCATGATGCTGATAATGATGAGTGTCGTGCGTCTACTCCTGCCCCCTTTGACATATATATTAATATGTATTATTGATATATAGGTGTCCTCTCTTTTATTCCATTTCTTATTTGATGCTTCGCCTTATTGTTCACGATGGCGTTGGTCATTATGACAGACGTTTGATCAATACGCGCTGACGTCGGATTATTCCGCCACGTCGTTACACACGCACTATCTACCACACTAATTAGTGTTCGAGTCCCCAGCCCTGGTATCGCGGCCGGCAACTGTTCAACTGAGCAGCAAATGCGACAGCAACTCGCGTTTCTGCAAAGTCCTGTGCGTTTTCGTTGGCGCGATGGCCCCTTACTTTTAACTCCGACCGGGTGAGCGGTGTGATTACCCAGTTGATGCTGATGCGTCTGTTGTTCGTTTACTTAATTCTACCTCCTCTTCCTCAATTCCGGAGTACAGATTTCTTCCTGATATGCATACATGTAAAACCTGTGTGTCGACAGGGTGAAGTACACGTGTAGTGTCTTCAACTCACCCAATCTAAGTGCCTCCGTCGACCACAATGACGTGTATATTACACGTAGGAAAACCCTAAACTTATCACTATAGACTAGGCTACCGAACAATTCTACTTCCACCGCCAAGTATCCCTTAAAGGTACTGTAGGTTGTCCAACAGTCATCGTGTAGATTCTATCATAGATGTCCCAAGATACTGCAATTCAACACTTATACTACAGTACGTATTACTCTACCTGGGTAATGTAATCATTGGTGACTTGGCGCCAATACGTGTCGAACCATAGGCTCCTTCTTTTTGTCATTTGTAGTATTTCCCGCCTTTCTCGTGCCCCCTCCTGACTCGTATAGTTAAGCTGCAAACAAACGAAACTAGCTCACCTCGCCAATGAGTTGACAATTCTTTTGAAGATGATAACTACGTGATAAGAAAATTTGGGTAAAGAAGCAGGTACAAGATTCTTCGCCGATATTGGAAATAGTACGAAAACACAGACACGGACGAAAGATGATATTGGAGGAAAGTAAACCAGGGAGGGTTAAACATGAACGCCCGAAGGACATAAATGGAATGCGCACGAATGGTATAAACCGAAAAAATGCTTTACAGTCGAAATTGTACAGGCCACAAAACGCGGGAGGTTACGACAAATGCGAAATCTCATACGTGTAACAGTACAAATAAAGTACAGAAGAGATATATGACAGCATTACATGCAATAGGACGATTGAGACAGACTACAATATCCATATATACTTAATTAATTTGAGGAAGGCCAAACGGAAGGTTTTGTACCGTCACGACAGAGACATCACCTACTTGTAATAATGAGACACCCTTACAATGCCACGAAAGACAGCGTATGTCACCACGCCAGACTGGCGAAACCAATACGAAGCTACACGTGCGATTCAACAAGAGATATGATTGTAATATCTAATTGATTTATTTGAACAGTTCGTATCAAATCTTCTATTAACAGTATAAACCCAGTACACGTGTTATTATCGTTCAGGTTAACCTCAAAAGTAGTATACTACCGTCATTTAAACAGAACGATTAATTTAATAAAAACTTCAGACAGTTTACGACAAAACCCAGAACCCCACCTTCTCAATTCGAAGCAACCTATTCAACCTGGGACAACCCAACAGGAGAGAAATCTGAACAAAACAAGCCCAAGGGCCGGTTAAACCCAGTCTCAAGGAGCAAAAGCACTCCCTACTCCGAAACGCTTGCCCGATTTCTGTCTCTTTCACCCCAATCGACGGAGCATTAACTTGTCTCCAAAACGAGACGGCCCGTGAAACCACTTAGCCGTGGTAGGGATACTGGTTTTATCCGCTCGCCTAAGGCCTGCGTTATCATATATATTTCACTTAGTTCACTTTTCATCGCTCTATTAATCGTTATATCTGTATATTCCCTTATAGAGCCCATTCTGAGTCAGCCACTACGTACTCTTCCTCGTCAGTGTTGTGGGTAATAATCTACTGCTTTTTTGAACTCCAATCGACCATTTGACCACCTACATATGTTAATATACCTGTGGTGGAATGCCTTGTCCTTAAATTATCTGCCCAAGATGCATCCACATAGACATGAGCTTGTCATCAGACAGAAATATTCTACCATAAATTATCCCGACATCTTTCGTTCCTTTTAGGTATCTCAGCACTCCTTTTTGATAATTCCAATGATATTCTCTTGCATCTGACACGAAGCGTGACAGCTCCGCGATTAAAAGATAAATGTCCGGTCTTGTGCAAACATTCAGATAGGGTAGACAACCGATCAATTCCCTGTATGAATAGTTTCTCTTGGCATCTTCATCGAAACGAAATGCCAACCTTCCAAAATCTTCACTTGCTGCTAGTGGTATTGATTTCAACCTGCAGTCTACCATTTTAAACTTTCCAGAATCTTTTCGATGTGGGAGGTTTGACTAATGAAAACTTCTGCTGGTGTATCAATTGTATCCATCCCAACAAACGATTTAACCTGCTCAATATCCGACATTTTAAACCTTCTTTCGAGACTTACTTCGCTCTCTCCAGCGTATAATTTTTCTCGCCGATCAGAATAATATCGTCAAAGTAAATTATGATCATGATTACGAGTTCCAACTTGTCCTTACTATACCTGACATAGATACAATTGTCAGCAACAGATTGCTGACATTCCGCACTCGTTTCTCAGAAAATAATCCAATGTTTGTTGCCATTCGCTAGGTGCCTGCTTTAATCCGTAAAGTGCCTTAAGGATTCGGATTGACTTCCTTTTGGCACTAAATTCTCGTACCCCGTGGGTGGTCGAACGTAAATTACAACATTCAGTATGGCGTTTAGCAACTCAGTGCTCACATCCATTTGCTGAATTTGCAGCTTCACCTTTACAAAAATTGATAGCAGCACTCGCAGCGTAGAAAGACGAGATATACGCGCATGTGTCGTATCGTTGACGACACCATATGTCTGCATATTTCCCTTCACCACCCACCGTGCCATGTATCTTCCAATGTTCCCGCTCTTATCCTCCTTGACCTTTAACTCCCATCTTGACTAATAGTTTTACGGTCTGCTGGAGTGGCCACAAGTTCGTACTTATTAGTATTTTCATCTACTTCGTTTCATCATCGCACGTGTTCTTTCAATTGGCCGCATGTTCGGAGTCTTTCATCGCCTCACCATATGAATTCGGTGCTTCCACATTAGAAGGAAAACTATTCGTTACTACCACATCTTCTCCTGTAGTTACCCTACCAGTTTTGCTACCCTTTGTCAATTTCTGACTAGATTCCTGACTGATCTCGTCAATAACCTTGGAATCAGCTTTCTTTTTAACTTATTATTAGATCCTAGAGGTCGGCCTCTCCGTTTACTGATTATAGGATTTTCGGAACGCCCTTTTCTTTTACAATCATCCATGGTGTTGTTCGTATTCAGTACCGGTCCAGTCTTCATATCCATCCTTTTCCTTGAATGCCCCCACTTACACTTGTTGAGGATGATGTGACAATTTTCTCAAAAACCTTGTTTTCTTTTTGTTTTCTTGGCCGACTTAATATCGCCATAATATAAGAAGCGGATTTAATGATACTATTTTTTCATTAAGGTCTACAACTGCCGCTTCTCTGAAAAACAATCTTTCGTCAGTATTCTTGATTAAAGTCACATCCCGAACATGCACGATGTTCTTCGTGACTTCGCAATACATCTTGTAACAAAACACCTCTTCTGAGATTCCTACAAAAATACCACTCTCTGCCGTTGTGTCTAATTTCGTTTGGCTTTGGAGGTGAATGTAGATCATCGCAGTACAGGTGAATGCTTTGAATATCCGGAGATCGGCGTCTTGGTTGGAGAATATCTCGAAAGGCGTCTCTTTGTTCTGGAAGGTGGATATTGAACATCTAGTACGTATAGTGGTGGCAGACTTGATCACGTGTCCCCACCACGCTTTCAATCGGCTATTGTCTATAATCATTCTTTGATCCATCTCCATAGGTGTTCGGTTCATTCTTTATGCCACATGCATTTGTGCATGGGTAGCCCTTCTCGTTGGTGCGTGTGATTCCTGCCAATTTCAAGAAGTCTTGAGTTGCGCACGATGAGTAGTCAGTTCCCTGATCAGTTCGAAACTTGAATGTCATAGCTGCGGGCTTTCATGAACGAACAATAATTTTCCACATTTTGTAAGGTTTGCGTTTTTGATTTCATTAAAAACATCACTGTAAGTAGTGTATAATCATCAATGTACGTTTGAAATTACAGTTCTCCCATTACACTTTGTACAGAAAATGCACCACACGTGTCAGAATATACTAATTCTCTATACTGCTGTGTCCAAATTTTCGTCTTTTTCGGCCTCAGACTGTATCCATATGTATGTGATTTGCCTTGAGTACACCGAATACAATTCAGTGTCCGAAATATAGTAAGCTCACCAAGTCTGACCAAGTTCTGGATTCCACTTACAGACAAGTGGCGCAATCTATAGTACCAGTCCTTTATTAGATGAGATACATCATACCCCTTGTCCAAGTCTGAGTCATATAACTCAAAAATAGTCTCTTTTGGAGATTTGTCGACTTCAGTCTCATCTTATGTACTTGCCGTGTTGAATACAGCTTCTAGTGCTATCCGGTACAGATTGTAATTACCTTTGCTTGCCTCAGAAATAACCTTTCTTCCTCGCATAATAACACACCTGTTCTTATTAAAAGCCATCTTCACTTGTGGGTCTTACGTCATTTGTCCCACTGACAACAGACTATTGCCAATTGATTGTACAAATGTTACTGTTCCAAATCTCGCAAGCTTGCCTTTAGCCTTCATAATTTGGTGTCCAAATACATCAGTATATTTTGATCCAGTTGACATCTTTGTCTCACTGTGTAAATTAAATGTTTTGCCAGTATAGTGCTGTGATGCCCCACTATCCAAGATCAATGACTCAGTATCATCATTACTGCCGTCCATCGCCATAAATGCGAACTTTTCTTCTACAGCAACAATTGATTCAGCTTTCTTTTTAGGTACATTCCCAGGAACCCGGTCGTCTTCCTTTTTCTTAACATAACAGTCAATCTGTCTGTGACCTATCCTTCTATACCAATGGCATGTGCCCTGAAACTGTCGCTTACTCCAAAAACCATGTATTTATTCTGAGTCCGTAGTTTTAAGTGCTGCATAGTGAACGTTCGTCCGACGTTGTAATTACAATGCCACAATGGGATCTCCAATGTCTTCACGTGCTAATTCTTGGGAACTTCTCCACCATCTTCTTGTATATATCATCGTCTAAATTTAAATTGATCACCCTTACTACCGGTTTGAAAATTTCCAGTATCCCAGTCGTAATAATATCCCATCTTTCTTGGTCTGGTATATCATATAAATAGTTCCTTCCAATGTTTGGGTCTGACCCTAGAGTCTTCCCAAAAAAGAAACAAGACTTTCTGTCGTCTCCATTTTCATATTTATGATGTGGTTATGAATTTCTCGCAAAGTGTGATTATTCTTGGACAGGCACTGATTCAGCAATGCTTTCCACAGGCTTCCAACCTCGTCTTTCTTATCAATCGCACTCAATGCTCTTCTCGTCTCTAACGATAGGCATCTAACCAAGTAACTATGTGCCAACATTTTGTCCTTCGCGTGGTTTGCTATGAGCTTTTTTCTTTTTCCCTGGATCGTTGCTCTCTAATATTTTCGTATGATTTTCCTTTGCTTTATCACTCAGTCTAATTGACTTATTCTTATTATGATACGGAAAGTATATGTGTAATTCTTTTTCTACCATCGCGTTGTAAAATTTTAGTACCCACATTATTTATTAAAGTCTTGCACGAGCTCATAAAAGTGCAAACCTCTCAAACATAACCAATTATCGTCATTGTTATTTCATGACATTAGGTATGTCAGTGATTTGGTATGTACGT
This sequence comes from Odonthalia washingtoniensis, assembly GCA_032358235.1. Classification (NCBI taxonomy): domain Eukaryota; phylum Rhodophyta; class Florideophyceae; order Ceramiales; family Rhodomelaceae; genus Odonthalia; species Odonthalia washingtoniensis. The sequence goes on from JAULBU010035918.1 coordinate 46,276, forward strand.
TTGGTGCCGTCTTCCTTCTCTCTACTCTTGTTTTGCTGTGAACAACCAAGACTTTTAATCTGTTGAAGATTATTTGAATAGTGTATTATTGGTATGTGAAATGAGTTAGGAAATGATTAAAGAAATGAGACACGTTTCACGATATTTGACAAGTCTTTATTAAGTATTTTTTGTGCATTATTTTTAAGTGGATTTCATACACAAATCACTTACTGAAATGCGAAATTTAGTTACGTTTTTTCACAAAAATTGTGTCTCCGAAAGTGACAAAAGTGGACAAGGTGATCGACGGCAAAGGCAAAATATGAGGCAAAGTGACTACACAATAAACCAAAACAAGCTGCACATTACAAATTCTTACAATATGCTACGACTTGCGATTGCAGTGAGGGCAGACGTCGCAATATTAATAATATTGAAACGAAAAGTAGATAAATACACAGAAGATTTATCAAATATGAAAACAATAAATCGTATCGTTAAATCTGTATACTTTAACCTAAATGTGTTTTCAAATGAAGCATGCTTGAAGCATTTTCGTTTCCTACCTGAAGAAATGAAAAAATCTGATATAATTGATTTCTCTGCTGGAAGCACGTCGAGATCAAACTACGCATGTGATAAACTAACTGCTTGCTGCATTATATTACGCCGTTCAGCAGCGCAGTGCCGTTGATTGGACCGTGAGACAACTTTTGGTATGCGTATACCAATACTGTCGAAAGTGTTTTGGTAGGGGATAAAGCACTTTATCGAGAATTGGGGACATATACTGACATCGTTCAGGGGTGATTTGGTGACGGAGAGGGTAATAATTTCTGCGTAAGCTATTAGAATACAGGGATCATTTTCACCACATTGCGTTGGATTTATAGATTGCACAAAGATAAAAATTTGCAGACCGGGTGGCCCAAGTGTAAATCAAAGGACATGTTATTCGGGACACAAAAGCTTCCACTGTCTAATTTATCAAACTAAAAGCACACCGGACGGTTTGATTTTTCATTTATTTGGGCCGGAAATAAGGAGGCTTCATGACCTTACATTTTATCGGCAAAGCGGCATGGACAACGTATTGCAACAATCGTTACTAATTCAAGGTCATCAATATGGCATATATGGCGATCCAGCCTACAATTTATGTCCGTGGTTACAGGTAGCATTTAGTAGACAATTTGCTAATCCAGCACAACAAATAATTAATCTGCGATGAGTGTAGTCCATGTTTCATTCTAACACTCGTATAAAGACTTGCGACAATGTGTTCTTCGCAGGTTTTTAAACGAATGTTAAAAGTACGACAAGCTCCTATTCCACTGATGTACAAAGCTTCGTCTATTTTGGGGAACTTTAAAATTTGTTTTAACAATGGCGGGCAACTTCAAAATGAATTTGGTGTAGAACCACCAACTATTGATCTGTACTTGCAAACAAACTGATGTATGTTAATATATTCTCTTCTCTATTAAGATAATTTAATATAAAAATTGCAAATACGTGTATGTATTTCATGAATTATGAATTGTTACTTGATGATTTCCTAGTTAACTCTTTTGTAAGTGTACACAGTAATGTAGTCATTTGTTTCCGCTACTCGCTGTTCATAGTAAGGCGGCTTTCAGATAACTGCAGTCTTCTTTCTTCTAAATTGAGACGTCTGTCATTAAAATCCAGATCTCGTGTCAAACGTAATGATAAATTACTTTCTGTCTCCTTTTGTAACTCCATTCGATCTTCATCCATTTTCAGTCGTTTTCATTCATATTCAGACATCCGTTTTATATTTTCATCCAACATTTGGAGATCATCATCGTCAGATTGAAATTGACTTCGCCTTGAAGCACGGCCAATCACAGAATTTGATGCTGAATTTGGAGAAAATATTTGTTTTTGTCGCTGTTGTATAACCTCTCTCACTACCCTATTTCTAATTTCATTGTCAGCTTCTTTCAATGTTCTATCTAAATTTGTTCGTTCTTCACCTTCACTACGTATTTCCTCTTCTTTCTCAACCATCCCTAATACAATGTCGTCTAGCAATTCCTCCCTCTCACAACATATTTCTATAATACCAGATGCATCCTCATACTCCCTCCTCGCTACACGATGATCAGAAACTACTTTTTTAAACCTATCACTTAGTGATTTTCATGTTGCTCTCCTCATTGGCGTCCATACATCATTCTGTAATTGTTCTTCAAACTTTTTCAGAATATCCTCAACTTTTGATTGTGACTCCACATGTTTCGCGAGATGAGCATCTACAAAAACAACTGCTTTTCATAGAATAATTTCCTATGCTGTATTGAAGCTTAATTTCTTTTCTCATTGCATTTTCCATACGTTGCAATGATCCCCCTCCATTACTATGTTGCGACGGTATGCGTTCCTCATTTTTATTTGTTGATGTTATCACATTTTTCGTCCCCGCCGTTATGTCATTTAGCACTATTATTTGTTTCATTTGTTCCACATCTCCATCATTTTCATTTCTATCCCCATCTATTTCGTTGGGATGATAACTTTGATCGTTGAAGTACCAATATAAATGTAATAATGTAATAATTTTGTGCGAGGTATGTTATGTAATAATAGGATGTAAAGTATGTAATGCAATAATATTGTGTGATGTATGACATATAATAATATTATTTGCTGTATGTCACGTATAGGTACTAATAGTTTGTGATGTATGTGTAATGTAATAATAGTATGTGCCGTATGTAATTTAATAGTAGTATGTGATGTATTTTATGTAATATGAGTATGTGCTGCATGTCATGTACATGTACTAATAGTATGTGATGTATGTGTAATGTAATAATAGTATGTGCCGTATGTAATGTAATAGTAGTATGTGATGTATTTCATGTTAATATCAGTATGTGCTGTATGTCATGTATTAATAGTATGTGATGTACGTGTAATGTAATAATAGTGTGTTCTGTATGTAATGTAATAGTAGTCTGTGATGTATGTGATGTAATATGAGTATGTGATGTACCTCATGTAACAATAGTATGTGTTTGTTGAGTTTTAGATCTCGCCTCAGTTGTCATCGTTGGTGCGGTTCTCCTTTGTTTGTGGTTCAGGTTAACTGTTGTCGTCGTTGGTTCTTTCTGCTCTGTCTGCAATTGAGGGAAGGTGCATTAAATAACATAGTTTGTTGGTCGGAATGCGATGGTGTTTGCTGTTATTTTGTGGTGGTTTTGCTTCCGGTGTGATTTTGTAGCGTTGAAATGGTTAGAAGATAAATGGAAGGCAAAAGTAGATTTTTCGTTCGTTTTGTTTTTATTTTTCGTGTTTTTTGCAACGCACAACGAAAAAAATAAAACACATCGGCAATTTCTATTGCCTTTCACAAGCCATTTTAATTTCATTAACTTTGCGTAAGACGTGTAACTACATTTGCAAGTCATTTTTCATAATATCAATAAATAAATACGGTCTCAAAAATGGGGGGGTGTTGTCATATAAAGTGACGACGACGGGCAACACTGTCATGCACTGTAATGACAGTGTACTAGTGACATGGCAATACAGTAAGCTGAAAATGATAGAATAAAAATAAAAATTTGTTGTATGTTTGAAAATCAACATGCTGTTTGTAAATCTCATTCATTCCATTGGTCGATCAAAATAATAATATTAAATATTTTGATCAAAAGCGAACAGTCACCCAAAGATAACGAATGTGTCACCTACAATGTACCACAGATCGTTTTTTCTTTAAAATTATTTTTTTGGATTTCTGCCTCCTCTTTTGTTCACATTTTCAGCTCTCCCGTCGGCCGGTGTGTGCATAACGGGTACAAATATATTATGAAATGACGGTCGATTCGGTCTGTCATCACCAAATTTCTTGTATGTGTTGTTAAAAATTAGTTAAATTTTTGAAATGATCGCAAAGACACACACGACAAAGAGTATGAAGACTTGGATAGTTTTTTTTTTTTGGTTTACAAAAAGAAAGAAATTTATTTTAATACACGTGTGACAGTTTGAAAGTCGATCACGATTTAGAAAATAAAACGATTCCTTCGTAACCCTTACGGACAAATGATCCGTAAAAATAAAAATCACAATTCTCATAGAAAGTAAGAAAGAGCCGCCAATTAATAACAATAATAACAAGATTATGGGTATTTGTAGGGTATGTAGGGTATTTTAAATTGTTGAAGATGGTGAATTGGAGAAAAAAGAAAATAAGATGTGAGTTAAGTGTAGGGTGGGGGTTTGGTTATTTGTAAAAAAAAAAAAAAGAAGAGTTTAAAATTTTAAAAATTTACGGGAAAATTTCATGAGATGGTATTTGTCTGATTAAACTTTGAAATGGTGGTAATGCTGAACATTGAGTTGAAGAATTATAAGTTAAACTTGGAATGTTATTATGATCAATGATATTATTATTATTATTATAACAATTAGATAACTGATATTGATATTGATGTTGATGTTGATATTGATATGGATGATGACAATCATTTTGATTCAAGTGAATACTAGTCAGTGGTGGCGGTAGTGGAGATGATGGATTGGAAGGTGTGATTGTTATGGGAGATGATGACGATGATGATGCAGCATATTGATGATGATGATGATGATGGTGATTTTCATCAGCAGCCGTATGTTCAGATGGTGTGGTAGCTTCAACTAATGAAGCAACTGGCACTTTTCCATTACTTCTTTCTCGACGTTGAGTAGATGATTTCGTATTGTTTGATAATTTACGTTGTCTTTTCAAAGCTTTTTGGATTGATAATCTATCACGTCCTGTTTGTTGAGCTAATCGATCTAAATTCAAGCACCCAGCTGAAGTTTTAGCTAACGCTCTTCTATAATTGATTCCACATGCATTACAAAGAGTAGCCATTTCTAACTCATAACAAAAGAAAAAAAGAAGATCGTTAGAATTTTTGGTGAAAACATGTAGAATATAATATATATATATATATATATATATATATATGTGTGTGTTTATGATGGGATGGAGGTAACTTACCGGGTGAACCTGATGTGGGACCAACTCTCCATTGGGATGTAGATGAAGTATGACACCAACCACATGTTTTCCGTAGACACATTTCAGTTGATATGATATCAGTGTTGGATACGAATCGTCCGTCTCCACCACGTGCTCTTGGTGCGGTTGATGAATAAGAATGTGTTATATCTGTGGTGGATGTTTGAAGTTTATACAATCGAGACATATAAAAATCAGGTACATGTGAAGGAGATGAATGGTTACAGAAATTTTGAAGCATGATGAAGAATGAGGAAAAAAAGACTAAATAAAAATAAAATGTCAAGAACGATGTGTTAAGATAGAATGGAATGGTGAAGTCGAGAAATGCAAACGGTTGAAGAAAAAGGAAAAAGTTAAGTGGAGGAGTTGTAGATCAAATCGTTTTTTTTTTTTTTTTTTTTTTTTTTTTTTTAAAATTAAACGAAATTAAAGTAAATGAAATGTTTTTAATTTGACATTTTTAATTTTTAAATTTTTAAATTAAAAAATTGCAAGTTTAAAATTACGAAAATTGTACAATTGGACGGTTATTTTATAGTTTTCAGAAATTCATATGGTGTATCCTTCTTGTAAAGAGTCGCGCACGAAATGAACATCGCTTCCTTCCTTTTTCGTCGAAAGTTGTGTATCTCTCTACAAACGTACAATGTGTGTTTGACGTCGTCGAAAACTTTAAATTTCACTTTAATTTTATGGAATCAATTGACATTTCAATGAATCCATGCCTTTCTTTGACACATCACTATTCTCTTATTCACTGACTTGTCACAATTTAATGTTATGTGCATGCACGCCAACCCACTGACTGTAATCTTGAACAGCAACCAACCTCCGACCGCTCGAAGGATGAACTGTTTTATCCTTCCAATCGCCTTACCAACACAATCGTTACACCGTTGAAAGCATCACCACAAAAACATCATAAAAGCATTACGTCATGACGTCGTTCCCCTATTTTCCATTTTTTGTAGTAAAGCATGTATATGCTTTACTCCGACTATCACAATGAGTAGTCGGAGATGGCAAGTGTCTGGAATTTACTGTCCCGCACGATCCTTTGGGAGGTACTGCATCCGGACTGAGCGCTTACATGTTGAAGTTGAAGTTTTTTTTTAAGCAGTCCTCCATGGCTTGACGGAAGAGGATCTCATCCCTCCTTGTGTCAATGAGTGGAAAGCGCAGCTCCAATGCAAAGGAACTGTGAGAAATACGTAATTTATGTTATCGTACAATAGTTTTATAAAATATATATATCACAGAGCAAGAAACCATTACCTTACCTTTTTAATCTTTTGCTTTCACAACAAGACGAAAAAATTGGTAATGTAATTTATTTGAAATAGCATTATATTATTAAAAAACAGTACTATTTTAAAAACATATTTCTATACGGCCCATAGCGACACCAACAATTGCAGTTCAATAACTCACCGCCGTAACTCCAAGTGAACGTTTCATCGACAGTAGTGTATGTCGAAAAACAAAAAAGATAACGTTCACAAAACTGAAAATCATTAAAAAACAAAAAAAAATTGTGTTTATCTTTCAATATACCAGATTATCGCCGTAGCTTCAATTTTCGTTTCGCTAAAAACTAATTTTCTCACCATTGAACGTTTAGTGTTACATGTAATATATTTATATATTTCTTGTATTCAAAGCACATTGCATCGGACCAATTCATATATATATATATGCTGTGCGTTGAATTCGCCGTCATTTTCGAAAATACCTCAACAGAACAGAATGAAGACGTTGGTGCGAAAAAAGGTGTTGGAAAAGTTTTCAATCAAAATCAAGCAAAACGTGTAACCATATATTATAATAAGCTTTGTGCATGGACACTTTTATCTTTCTCTTATCTTTTATATTATAAAAGCTGGAAAAAGACCATCTCATCCACAAAGCTCTCTCTTCCCCCCCCAACTGGTCCAGGTCCAACTTTGCAAACTACTGTACATGTACATCATATGATAGTATTACAGTGTATGAGAAACAACCCAATAGAAGCCGCGAAATACACGATCAGTAAAGGAGTAAAATGGGAAATAGACATATTCAGTAGGGCATCTCGCCTTCCTTGGGGGTTTGGGGGTGTTTATGGGGAATGATTTAGGCGTTTGTCTTACAGTATGAAATACGCCTTGAATCAGATTCCTCCCTACTGATCGCCGATTCTCCCTACGTAATAATATACGCTACTAACTTTTCCTCCTCGTTACGGTTGAGCAACCTAAACAACATAATTCTTATTTTTGATTAAAATGAATTCACCTCTTTGCCTCAGCCATAGCTACTGTTATGAACGAAGAATAGACGAAAAATTCATCATGTGAGAAACAAATCAAAACGAATTGATTTTCATTTCAATGTTATATAGTGAAGCAATCAAATCACCATAAGACAATGTGGAATTTGATAAATGTTTTGGAAGATCTCTTTAAAATAGAGGTGTCGTGATGAAACACATAATAAAATATATATTAACGGTACGTTTTACTTGACTTTGAAATTATTAATTGCTCATGATGACTTTCTCTTGTAACAATGAACGAATAACGACCAACTTTTCTTATCGTCAACCTCATCAATATACTATCTGTTTCTCTGCTTAGATTGTGAGAAAGAAATGGGAGAACAAAAAGGAGCCACATACCATTCTTCGATAAAAAACAAAATTCATTCCATGTATTGACAAAGAATAGTCCCGTTTTATTTTTATATATTGTGCTGTCTGTGAAAGTAATCACGTTGAAACCTTCGACTAACATATTATTGGGAGAGGGCAGTTTTGTTTTACAGTGAAAAATTTTGAAATTTTGAAATTTTGAAAGATTCTATTTCCACTAAATTTTAAATATGTTTACAAAAAAAAATCCCGAAAAACATTCTTGTATTTTTTTTTCCATTTTCGACTTGACTCATTTTTCCTGCTTAATTAGACATCTTACGCGATGATTGAGTTAGCAAGAAATGGTTTTAAAACTTATGTAATATACATCGTTCTTACATCCTCACGTAACAGTTAAAAATATTATGCCAGAATCTGTCTCATCATCATTACCAGATACGATAAATAAAACTGTTTTAACATTTCATTGTCATTCCTGGAACTATGACTTTAGTCACTCTTCAATTTTGACACAGAGGACATGACATCCATTGACAAAGTCAAAACAAATCCCTTTATTGGGACGAAACAGTAAAAACAAACAGTCAATTTTGCAAAACGGAATCATCTGGTAAGTTCGATCGAAACCTTGCCTGTGACTATTATTTTCAAGTCGAAATTGCCATAACTACTGACTGACATTTCGCTGCGAATATATATATATATATATATATATATATATATAAAAGAGATATGAAATTCAGAAGCAATCGTAAATTTTCATCATGCTTTCGAAATCAATTTCCAATTAGTAACCATAGTTCATTAGAACATTCAAATGGTTTTAAATGCATGACGCAACTTTAGTCCGAATTTTCGTTGCTTTACAGTGTGCGCGCATGCCACTTTTCTGGGAAGAACTTTTCTATTCGGAAAGTGAGTTGAAAAAATGAAAATGTGTAGATATGACAGTTATAGTAGTTTCCGTACGGAGGCTCGTTACCGGCACAGACTGGACTAATAAGGGGATTTCCACAGAATTGTGTGTCATACTGCCTAGTGTATACATTGGGCCACTCTTACTTGAACATTGAGTATGCGGCGTACTGCAGAAAAGTAATGAATTACTTTATGTCTTCACAGTTCTGCCCTATTCCCATTCCTTCTTTCCACCTTTTTACCTCTCTGTGCCTTCACACGAGCTGGTACCAGCAATTGATTATTGAAAAAGTTGTGCACTATCCTTACAATAGCACTACAGGTACCGTGAGTATCTACCTGTAATTTGGTGCAATTCAGATGATATCGTACAATAGGTATTGCTTTCTGTCGCCTTGAACAGCCCGTTCATTACCGTCGAGCATGTGTGTCATGATTTCCGTCCTTACGTCGGCATTTCTTTCACATCAAAATCATCATTTCATGGTTATTCTTTCAGTCCGAAACTCTCTCCATATCAACGTAGTGCTACTCATGACTTTCCCTCGTCTATTTTGATACCCAGACATGTCACCCACGATTCACTTACATTGACTGTGCCCTATCAGTTTCACCTTTCATTTTCTCCTACACATCTGCAGTGTATATCATTAGACCTGTGTTGTCTTTTTCGATCTTTCTGATGCATGAACTTACACCTGTCATGCTACTATTGGCTTCACGGTATTCGATATATTTTATTTTGGAAAAATACACGATCAATAGGGAGCAAAGTGGGAAATCGACATATTCAGTAAGGATCTCGCCTTACTTAGGGGTTTAGGGGTGTTTATGGGGAATGATTTAGGGGTTTGTCTTATGAAATACGCCTTGAATCAGATTCCTCCCCACTGATCTACTGATCGCCGATTCTCCCTTTTCTTTTCTTTTTTTTATTTTATTTTTATTTTATTAATGTTTTTTAATTTATTTTAATTTAATTTTTAAATGTTTAATTTTTTTAAAATTTAAATAAAAATAAATTAAAAATAAATTAATAAAAATTAAAATAAATTAAAATATATCGGATACCGTGAAGTATTAAAATAGTGTAATCTCTCTAACCTCTGCTGCGGGAAACATTATTTCCTGTGTTTCCCATGACAATTCTTATCCAGATAAAAACTACCTTTTTTCTACCATAAAATGAACGGTTTTCGTTCAAACGAAGCAACTACATCCATTATTCTGAAACTTCTTGACAAGAATTATAGAGACCGTACGGTTCAATACATCGAACGTTTATCAAAACCAGACGTGATACGACTTCACAACAACCCAAAAGCATTTATAGAACTCGGTTGCCTCTTGTATTTAAAGTTATATCTTTATAACGACCATATTATGTTCGTTTAGAGTCCAACCTTTGCACAGTCGAAAAGGGCGAAAAACTATATTAAACTTGTTTAGATAATTGGCGGTGTTTTTTTCCAGGAGACATGGTCAAGTAGAGCAGAATCTATGTGGTTGATAATCAATATATTACTGTATTCATATCTCCTTTACCAATCCAATCCAATCCTTTCACTTCTCTATGTTTGTCATGCCCTCTCAGTCCATTTTTCTTTTCATCCTCACACTTCTCTTTCACGTATTTTAAAATCCCATATTGAAAAAGGGAAAACACTGCGATCAACATCTTAATCACTGCTCGGATTTCTAGTTGAGGTACAGAGTACGTTTGCTGTCGTGGTTGATTGTCCGGAATGATTGTTGGGACCTGGAAATCAATTGAATGACCAACCTTGAATTATACAAAAACATGATAAAAATTACAACCAAAAATCCTTTGAAAGTTCAAAACAGCCAGAACGATTTAACCTGTAATCTTAAAGCGGTATTACTAATCGACGAATTTATGGCCAATAAATTGCCAAGTACGTTGAACGTCCCTGATATTCCTTTCTCATTGAACAGAAATCTACAACAATCCAGGCGAAAAACAAAAATAAGAGGGGTATAGATAATCTACGTGCCTAAATAAGAAAATCCGTCCCTGTGTCATATTACGTTTTTCTTCTGTGCAGCATTTTTTTATTATCTGAAATCGGTAGGTATTCGCATATATATATATATTTAAATATATAAAGAAATATTGATCCACGTAAGAGTTTCACCTCTTGTGAAATCTTTTACTTTCCTCATAATTATTTAGGTAATTAACGTATTAATCATAATATCAATGGATTAAATCCTTGAAGGGCAAATATGATATTTTTTACTTGCACATCAGATAGAGTCGAGTATTTTTCAAAATCATAGCGCTTTTTCTGAAAGGCGTAAGGGAAAAAGTCTAGACTCCATGAATTCAGAGGTAAAGATGAGTCATCTAAGCTGATTGAATTATCAAAAATACGTAAATTGAAACTAAAAATCAGAAAATGCACAAGGCATCGTAGCTTTGCCAATCGGACGTTATAATTGGTCTGGCTCAACACCTTTAAAAATACTTGAGATACACCATTTCACAGACACATAGAATATGTACCAGTCAATAGTATGCAATGGCTCTTATGCACATAAAAGCTCCCCTTGGTTCTCTGCTTTCAAAAAAAACACAGTTCAACGTTCTCTGTTTTTCTCGGCTTCTACTGAGTGATGACAGAGTGTGGATATAAAGTTTATGAAACATGATGCTCTGATTGGCCAACCATTCAGCTATTTCTTGATGACACTACTTTCAAAGATAGTAGAACATTTTACAAAAGGCGCAATAACTCCAAATTAGAGAACTGGCAAACGCAAACATATAACACACTTGTTGACAAAGTTTATGAAGGTGAGAAGATGGTTAATTGTAAAAACAGAAACTTATACTGTCCGAATCACTGGTAGATATCCTTGTCCGGGCCTTAGAGATTATTTCATTAAAATTAACGATAATATTCATTCAGGAAATTGAAGAAAAAAATTGCGTAAGAGCCCCCTAGATATTGCATAGTATAGCTTTCCTCTTTTTTCGAAAACAAATATTAAGAGAGAAATATATCAAAAATCACATCTTGATTTTCTTCGTTAATGCAAGAATTAGGTAAAAATGACGATGTGCTGCATCTCGTGAAGTGACACAAACCCTTGGAACAATGTGGATTTGATTTGATTTGGATGAATACCTATGTGGAGGCCTTTTACATGTTACAATCTAATCTGCACGAAATGAAGTAATGTATGCAATTCGAAAGAGAGAGAGAGAGATTGATTGATTGATTGAAATTGATTGATATAATATGATCAAATTGGCTTTTACCTCAAGGTTTGTGTGAGTAATAGCTATTTAAACCTTCTTCAAGAGAAAGAGTAGTCTTTAATCTTTCTAGAGGCAGTTTCCTTCCTCTACAAATAGATAATGCAGTCCCTCTCGTAGGACTGTGAGAAGAAATAAAAAGGGACGATAAAAGATAATCCTCCTTTGCTTTTCTCGTAGATGGAATTAACTTCAAATAATTTTGTCCTGGCAATGCTGCGTCCATGGGAAATGACTCAGCAAGAATGAATAAAATCGCTCAATCAAATTTCCGTTGTCAGTGAAAGTATAAATACGATATAATGTTTTATGATATACCGAACTTTCGTGTCTTCTCTCAATTGAAAACGTTTTAGGTTTTTTGGTTTTTTTAAAACCTTAGAAAAATTTATGTTTTTAAAAAAACATAAATTTTTAAGACATAGGGTATAAGGGTCGTTCAAATGACATAATATGACATAATAATATTATTATTCGTTCAAATGACATATTATGTGATTTGAACGACCTTATATCATTATTTTAATTCGTAATTTAAGACAAAATGCACGATACAACCCGCTGAAATTTTCAAACTTTTCAAAAATAGTACTTTGCAATGGCACGCTCAATTTGAAAACAGACAAGTGGAGGTTGTATCTGACGAGAAATCATGGGGGTACTCTTGAGCAATTTATGGATTAACTGCGGTATTACGTGATGAAAACGATTGCAATTTTCAGGAAGTGTCATTTTTGACTGAAGCTGTGTTTTCGTGATGGGCAAAATTTAGAAACTTGAAAAGAGGGAGGTAAAATGTTTTAGAGTTCCGCCAATTGCATCGTGCCAGGTAGTGTACAGTACGGGACAGTTTGTGTAGTAGTAAAAAGGTTCCGCGTGCAGTAACCTATTTTCAGGATGTCGGGAAGGAACAGAAAAGACCATGTGTTACTGTATATAG